>PNEQ01117402.1:0-37573 GCA_003012365.1 Medauroidea extradentata | reverse complement strand
ATATATACACACATAGATATAATTCACACTCACGTCACCGTTTGACCAATCACCATGAAAGTTTGCACATATATGTATTTTTATCATGGAAAAGATTTTTATGTTATCCATTTTACATTAACTCGTCAATTTGCAACTAGAGAGCGCTGCAGTACATCAACTTCTATGCCGTTCTCCCTATCGCCACAAAAACTGGTAATACGTAAAAATGAATGTATGGTTATTTGTTCGTCATCTATGAGTACCTATACCATTCATCCGTTTGAGATGAAATTTTTCTGGGCTGTTGTGCGCACGACCGCGAAGATTTCTTCAAACAAAAAATGTGTCGTTGCAAACGGGCAGAACAACAAACAAAACGAAGTACCCAAACATTTTAGGGGAATTGAAAAGCAAGCCGGGGCAGCTAAGGCTATCTAAAATAAGCTTGCTAGTAGCTTCGCACTCGGCGTAGCTTATTTCAAGATACGTCACTCATGTTGAGTGGAGGAACAGTTGGTCTGTCCATATTATCTTTGGAGAAGATGATTTATGGCGGGAAACTTGACTGTTTGCTGGGTTTCAACGTAGGTTCAGTTTATCGAAGGTTTACTGGCTTTCGCTTATACGCGGAGCCAATAAGAATCCCTCTATTTTAATATTTGGTGCCTGTTATTGGCCTGCAAACAGCTACGTTGCGTCAGACGTACATGTTGCAAGAAACTGCAGCGTTTTCAGGAGCATAAAATTTTCGTGAAATACCATAATTTCTATCATCAATTTCTCCCCCCCCCCTCCTTTTTCTTTCCTCCTAATTTAGCCGAGGCGTGAGATAAGATGTACCACCCGGCAACGACATGACTGTTTACATTGCGCGGTTGTTTTCATTTCGTACAAGGAACTACTGATCAGAAACTATGAGAGTACGGTTGCGGTAATTATTACGGATAAAACTGAAGGAGTACGACGTATAGGCCTACTTCAGGTTTACGAATAAAGACATGTCATAAATATTTAACGAACGTGGCCGCAGGATACTAACACAAAACTTTGAACGCCTGCTGCTATGCAAACTACCCTTCGGTTAAGGTCATGGTCATTCATTTATTTCAAACAATTACAAATAACTCGAATATTTTTAAACCAAATAAATCGAAAAAAAAATTGAGACTGTTTACAATTATACAGTGCACAATTTCGACAGAGCGTTTTTTTTTAATAATGTACCGTTTGGTATCAAAAAATTATTTTGCTTCATTTTGGCTCATTTTGACCACAAAATATGTGGTATTTCAAGGGCAAAAATCTAAAAATCCGTTTGAGATATTGCAACATAAAAATTCTAACACAAACGATGATATATAAGACTTAAAACTGTAAGAATGAATTTTTGATATGCGCATTAATTTGCGTTAAAAAAAAAATATTTTCGAAACCACTGAAAATTAAAGAGCGCAGCCTTAAGTGAAGCCGCCTACCGCGAATCCCTGTTAAGTTTAAGGACACATATCAACATGCTAAATTATATGTGGTAGTGCTCAGTCCCCTTCTATCCAGGATGTCTAGGAACAACGGCATAATAAGCACATCACGCAAATCCTGAGCTAAATTGGAGCCCATCGTTTTCAGACTAAAACCATTTTCTGCATTGAGAAGATGAAAATATTGCTGCGCGATTAAAACTACTAATTATGAGTAGGCCTGTTTTCCAGAGTTTGTAGAAGATGAAAATAAATATTTCCTCGCAGTTTCCTTAAGCTATGTGTGCTGCACCAGGATGAACAAAAAAGTTAGTAAGTAGGTTCCGCAGGTACTGAGATATTTTTATGTATAAGTGAGGTGGTTTGTTTTATAGACATGCGCTGTTACGATTTTTACTATAATCAACATTTTTTCAGTTTCCGTGGTTTTTGTACAGTGGCACGTTTAAGTCCAAAACTGCATAAAACCGGTTTTATGCAAGAAAAAAAAAACCCATCCACTTACCGAAATTAACAAATTCACACTGAAGCACTGTGCCATGAACTATGACCCGATATGCATAAAAACAACGTTGATGTTTTATTTTTTCGTTTTTAAATATAAAAAAATTAGCAATCGTTGACTTTAAATTTATAATTTTTTATACAAAAAAGTCAATACGGGTTCTGAACATGTTTACTTCATAGTTCGTGACATTGTTCTTCAGCGTCAATTTTTTTTTTTTTTTTTAATTTCGGAATGTAAGTTGGTTTTCCTTTATTGTATAAAACCGTTTGATGCAAGTTTTGTCTTAAATATACCATAATTCAAAACCTATTAAAGCTAAAAGTTTTCGTTGCTGTAAAAAATAGTCGCAATATATGCTTACAAAACAAACCATGTCTCGCGTAAATATAAAAATTACTAAACCAATTAAAATTTTCAGTGAACCGCCCACATAAATATAGTTAAACGTGTAAATCCCTCATCCCTGTAAGCGCCTCGGCTCTTGGGGAGGGGGGTTTGTAGCGATCTTAACTTATTTTCGGGTCTCTCAGATGTTTGTCGACAAGAAGTCCCAATGTACCTGATTCCGAGGGCTTAACCAGTCGGAGTACGCTTATTGCCGACCATAGTAGTTGAATACCCTCACCAGAAAAAGATTACGCTCTTTCAAAATGCGGTGGGTGGGCGTGATTACCACATGACCTGTCAATAATCCATAGTGGGTTAGCCACCTGGGATCGCTTTGACGTGGCGAGTCCTGCCCAAGTTCTGCGAAACCGCCCCGGCTTCGGCCATCCTGATTTCTGTTTTCCATGGTTTCCCAAAATCGCTCCAGGAGAATGGTGGAATGGTCCCTTAACAAAGGCCACGGCCGATTCTCTCCCAGCTCTTGTCATTGTACCAACTTTTATCGCCGTCTCTAACGACCTCGCTGTCGATGGTATGTAAAGCCCACTTACCTACCAACCTATCTACGAAACCGCATCGTGATAATTCCTATCACCCAGGTGGACCAGACCAACGTTCTTTAAAGTTGGGTGTTCACTTCTTTGACACGAAATTTTCTTTGAAACCAGTCGCCAAATAATACTTCGTGTACAATTACAAACAAATAACCGTTAAATTAACACAAATGTATGTGTAAATGCGCAAAAGTGTTTGAAGGCATACAGAAAAGGTATTAAATACACAAAATATTTTGTAATTGTAAATTTTTGTCTGTAAATCGTATAAAATATTTTGTGGAACCTAGTTTCCAATGTTTTGTTGTAAATTTACAAAATATATTTTACTCTGCGATCATTTATGGGTCAGCTGAAATCAATAACAGGGCAGATCCTCAAAAAACACATTCCACTTTCATTTGCAACGTACATGTATAAATTACCAGACTAATAGAACTGTAATATTGTGTTTTAGTAGGCGACATCACCTCTTCCGGATGTATTTCAAGTTCCTGCCGCCTCACAGACACGGAGCGGAAAGGTGGTGGATATTGAATGTCAAGACAATACAAAGACATTAAATCTAAAATCTGCTAAACGAAAGGGTGCCGAAGAAGACGACGAAGTATAAATACAAACTGCTTTACGGGTACTCGCCATATGAGTACCGGACAATGCTGACAAGTTTGGGGATTATGTTTCGCTCGAATAACGTTCGTTGCGGAGCGATTTTGTACGACGAAAACTGAAGAACTAAATAAGGAGAGCACTAGATACGGAAGTTCAAGTGCGATAAAATCATAATTTTATATGTTTATGAAATATTGTTAGTTTTGCAGACGATACCTCTTACGAAACAATTTTAGCTCTCATAGTTTTCTCATAACGGTACGACAAAGTCAAAATTTGCCTGTTCTGCTGCCATGCAAATAGTGAAAACCAACTGACCTACTTGAATAAAATAATTCTCTCTGATATTGCATCCAATGAGCTATGCAATAAAATATTTAAAAGACTATAACGTAATATTTTGAGTTTAAAAAAAACTGCAAAAAAACAGGGAAAAAGGTGAAAATTCAGCAATTTTTTTAAATACAAAAATTGCTCACGGGATTTTTTGAAAATGTTTTACTACGTAGCCCGTGGCATGTTATTTCACTGTGAATTATTTCACTTACGTACGTCCATTGGTTTACACTATTTGCATGGCAGCAGAATATGCCAAATTTGACTTTGGTGCACCGTTATGAGAAAACTATGTGATTTAAAATTGTTTCGAAAGAGGAAACTGTACCCACAAGTATCGTCTACAAAACTAACACTATTTCATTGAAATATAAAATTATGATTTTATCGCACTTGAACACCCTTAATGCAGTTGAAGAGGGTGAGGGTGCCTTTCCCTCCACAAGCACGACCAGTACAGATTCCCTAGCACACACATTCTTTGTACCATCACGTATTGAATTACAGGGATCTTCCCTTTCGCTTCCTGTTTCTCACGACGGGTTTACCTAGCAAGAAAACCTTTGATGCTGTAATTAATTCTGTGCCATGTTTTCCGAACAGTGAAAGCTCAGTCTGTATGTTTGTCTCATTAAATAGCGGCAATTATTTCTCTCACTATTCTGCCTACTGTACGAACATTAATGCGAAACAGATACTGCAGGATACAGTACGAATCTCCTGGAACCTGTATATGGCGATAAGAGAGCGTAAGTTGTGCACATTGTATTCACATACATATACATTCTATGTAACAAACCATACGTACCTGACGTTAATAACCGCAACGTTACCCTCTCTCGTTCACGCACTGGTATTGAGTTTCTAATTCTCGTGTCTTTGTAACAATGTCCGGTCCCACACATTGTATGATCAACTCAAGTTCACTGCTGGTTTATCCCTCAAAATTTCGAAATTGTTGCGCGTCTTCTATCTGTAATTCCCTTGTTAACGTATGTCCGGCACCATACAATCCTTTACTATTTATCCATGGCTTAAGGCCTCGCTCTTTAGTTTTGGAGTGGTTTCGAAAAAAAAATTTTAACGCATATTAATACATATAAAAAATTCATTCCTACAGTTTTAACACTTATGTATCATCGTTTGTGTCTCAATATTTCTGTTGCAATACACCAAACGGATTTTTAGATTTTTGCCCCTTATATATCACATATTGTGTTGTCAACATAAGCCAAAATTAAGTAAAATAATTGTTTTGCTAGCAAACGGTACATTATTTTTAAAAACTCCCTGGTAAAATTGTGTATCGTATTA
Organism: Medauroidea extradentata; assembly: GCA_003012365.1. Taxonomy (NCBI): domain Eukaryota; kingdom Metazoa; phylum Arthropoda; class Insecta; order Phasmatodea; family Phasmatidae; genus Medauroidea; species Medauroidea extradentata. Next base: position 32,402 of record PNEQ01117402.1, on the reverse strand, counting down.
CTATACACAGTCTCGAATTTTTTTCAAAGTATTTGGTTAAAAAAATTTTTGAGTTATTTGCAATTGTTTGAAATAAACGAAAGATAATGACCTTAACCCAGATGTGCTTCTTCCTGCCAGTTTTCTTTTTCTTTCTGGCAACAGCAAGAATTAGGGCTGCTGCAACTTGCCTGGCGAGCAACGACATTGCGACTACGCTCCACAGTCCAACTATTGGACACAGTCCTGGGAGTTATCACTGTAGTCCAGCTGGCGAGCAGCTCGCCGGGTGCTCTCAATAGTGCATCCATCTTAATTCCGCTCTCAAATAGACAGATCGCCGAGAGTAACTCTCGCGACTAGTCTCACGAGGACATGCACCTTTACAGAGCACCGAAGGCTTGCCAGTCTTCCTGCGTGCTCAAGGGCGGCTGCTGCGTATTCGGCTGGGATGAGGCAACCTGCTTACTTATGGGTATTCAAGTGCGTTTAGTATCAAAATTTTAAATTTTTTTATTTTTGTATACAATACTTGTAAGTACAGTTTTCTCTTACGAAACAATTTCATCTCGCTTAGATTTCATATAACGGTACGGCAAAGCCAAAATACTCATGTTCTGCTGCCATGCAGATAGAGAAAACCAGTTGACTTACGTAATTGAAATAATTCACAGTGAAATAACAAGACATTGGCTACATAATAAAATATTAAAACACGTCCCGTGAACAATTTTTATATTTTAAAAATTGTTGAATTCGCAATATTATTGTTCTGTGCTTCTGCGATTTTTTTTTAAATTCAAAATATTACGTTGTGGGTTTGTAAATGTTTTATTACATAGCTCATGGTATGTTTAGTTCACAGTGAGTTATTTCATTTAAGTTGGTTGATTGGTTTTTAGGCAGCGTAACAAGTAAATGTTGACTTTGACGCACCGTTATGCGAAAACTATGAGAGTTAAAATATTTCGCAAGAGGAAACTGTACTCAAGTATCGTCAAGAAAAGTAAAAAAAAAAAATAAAATAAAATAAAAATAAAAAAAAATGTCATAAAAATATAAAATTTTATTTTATCGCACTTGAACACACTTAAGGTCATACGGAGCTGCCCAAGAGGAGCTCGGACCTTCTACCCCCGGGCCCCGTACACCTTTCGCACCTAGCATGAGATTCAAACAATTCCACTCTATCCCAACGCGAGATAGCACAGCATAGAACTGCGAGGTTTTCAGCACTGATAAGCGAGGTTATGAGGTTAGTATGAAGTAGAACCGGAATGAAATGACTAAAGACATCGTCCAACGCGATTTCCACACGTGAAAAGATGGATTGACCCGGCCGGTAATCAAACCTGAATCGCATTAATCAAGCTCGCTTCGCGTTGGTGGGAGGCGAGCACCCTAACCACGCCCCGTTACCTAGGCAAGGTTGCTTCACATTACTCTCAAGGCATTATACATAAGAGCGTAGGACACAATAACATGATTTTTATAAATGTTCCTGGCATAAATGTATACATGTTTTCTATTACTTGGCCGAAAAACTTACAAATAGAGTTCGAGTTATGAGTTCCCAAACACCTGTCACATTTGAAAAACGATTACGAGAGTAAATTTTCTGTCGTATATTTACTGCAGTATATGTAGCATACCTTCGTCACTATGAATCAAGCGTGTAGAACTCTTTTTTTTTAAGAGAACAGTTTATGCGCAGTAAAATACAAACGGACAAATCCACGAGACTTATGATAGCCTACCTACCTTAAACTACTCTAAAATGTTATTAACAAATACGTTACTATCCCAAGTTGTCGCCAACTCTATTGAATTCGCTCATCCAGGTCGAAACGGAATCCATGTTCGATGTTTCGGTAAAGAAGGATGAAAACTTTCTTGTTAATTTGTGGTTTAGAAAATAAATTATGGAGGAAGAGATCTCACACGAAAGACAAAGCAGGAATGGAATTTCTTTCAGAAGATCATACATAGATTATGTGGTCGCGTTCCATACACACATAGAAAGGAATACGTTGGTGGGTTCACTAACCTACATTCTAGAATCCACTGTTCTGTGTATACTGATGCCCCAGCCATCTGTCCATTAGCTGCTACTCACTGGGACAGCAGACAATAAACGAACAGACGGGGCTTGAAAATACTATACAATAATAGTGGATTCTAACATGTAGGCCACTGAAATCGCGCATTTTTCCTATCCCTACAAACACAGCGCGTGTGCGAACAGTACTAGCACAATAAAGACCGGTGTGGACGGCGTGCCAACGCATAATGCGAGACAATAGCATTGGCGCGCCGTCAAACAAACTTCAGTGATAAATGGTGGAGTTGGCGGAGACCAAGTGTGACAGACGGCAATGATCAATCGCCAGCGATGAATACTGTTTGCAATAACCTGCCGCTGTGACTTCATGAAGTATGGTCTACACGAATACAGCAATTACCAGCTATACCAAGTGAATTTTCAAAGCTATGTCATAGTTGACTGACAATTATCTGCACATCTGTCCGCAAGCTTTGTTTCTCCTCCTGCAGCTAAAAATGCGCACTTCCCTCATAATATAGTTCTAAAATAAATACAAACGCGTATACAGGATAACTGGAAAACAATACCCAACTTTAAAGGTCTGTGTAATCACAACCAAACAACTTAAAATGTTGTGTGGCCACTTAAAAGAATCGTGGAACAATGAAGTTATTGTACCATACATTTATAAATAGAGACAGGAAATTTCGCGAAAATATTTTTGCAGCACTTTGTTTCAGTGCCTTACGTGCGCACCTGCATCTCTGCTATGTGGTCAGTGATTGGATGCCTTAACAACCAGCGTCTGAAGGTTAAACCCACAAATCACAGTCGTGATGTGTGGCAGTTATCCGTGTACTGATTGGCACAGTCAAACGAATAATGACTCTGCACGAAAAACACTGTCAATAACCACGAAGTTGAGGTGAAAGCGTACACGTAAGACACTGAAACAAAGTGGCGCACAAATCTTACACTTGTATTAAGTTACTCCGTAATTTTATGCCAATAGTACAATTAACACGCGTCTGTTATTACATTAAGATACGCACAGTTAAGGGTCACATTTCCCCATTTATACTGTTTTCACGATAGTTAATTTTTTAGCCTGAACGGGAATCTATATCAAAAATCAGTTTTGCACACTGAAAAAAGAGTATTGTTGTAGGTGCCATACTTTTGTTAAAATAGGGAGAACAAAACAGTTTGGTTGTCGGTACTATGTACTCTGGACAGTCCCTTCAGCAATCTGTTTTGTAGAAGAAACAAAGAGCCTTGCTGCTTTTACAAACCAGATGGTAACTTCTACAAAACATATTGTTGAAGGAACTGTCCAGAGTAGTACAAACAACCAAACTGCTTTGTTGTCCCTATTTTAACAAAAGTATGGTACCTGCAACTATACACTTTTTTCAGTGCAGTTTCGTTTAAAATGACTTTCACCATGGTAACTAGTTTTTCAACACACTAAAATACTGTAGTTTCAGCTAATTATGTAACTACTGTAATTTTCGTTAACTGGCTTATTATTCGAAACCGTACAATTTCTTGCCTTGGTAAAATTACCTACTCTCTATGCCACACGCAGCTAATACTTTTCTCTCTGCAACACCACGCAACTTTGTGGTGCAAAAGTGGACTAACTGACGTCAATAGCGAAATGATAAATTTTAGCGATTTAATAATAAAGGTTATGTATCTCAGGGTTAATTTTGAAGTTACGTTTGCACTGCTCATCTAAAGTGGATGCGGGGAACGCCAGAGGATGTCTTACCAACAGAAGTTCTTGAAGCGTTCGCTGGTGACCCTGGGAATACTGACATGCAGAACCACCTAAAATATACTCCAACACTACTGAAAGAAACTACAGCCCAACGAATTTTAAAATAATTTATATCATACTTTGCTCATAACGAAAATAACACACATAAGATGGCTGAACAAGATGTGGTAATAGTAAGTCACACGTAAAATAATATCAATTTTAATATGATGAATTATACTTGGCTGATTCCTAGTATTGAAAAATAAAACATCTGTATCCTTCAGAAAACAAATTAAACAGACCATATTGTCCGATAATACAAGATGAGTGTAGCAGAATATATACGTAACTTGATTGATGTCTCGGAGAAAGATCAACTTATTAACTATAGTAGTGCCACGGCTAAAGCTACGAATTGAATATGAAGTCTGTGACTCAGAGATGCCCGTCGGGCGAATTATTTCCAGAGAGCTACACGCTAATAGACATACTGAAAAAAAGTAAGATGGCGTCCTCAATCACGGTCAGGTTCTAACTAAGAGACAAATGACTGGCGACACTTAGCTGTACACTTCATGTCGATGAGCGAAGTTCTGCGCCGTCTGGAAAGTCTCGTGGAACTGCGAGGAGAGGGTTTTCTCCGCGTCTTGCTCCCTATATCAGCTCACGGGCTGACTGGTGCCGGCGAAATAAAGTCCATACACGCACCATACGTTCAGATGCGATAGTACAAATCTGCTAAATATGCACAAAGTATTACTATCAGGCCCTCTTCTTTCACAGCAAACTGCAGTCCCGACACGTCTTCGCCTAATCAGGCGGCCTGATGCACAAAATATCACTCTCAGCTAATTAAACTCCTAAAACGAGAGCACACACATCGCGTGGCTCTCTCCTATAGTCGCCGTACGAAAAGCCTCAATTCATCGTATAATGCATTCAAAACGGAAACATCATTCTCTTCAGCCAATCAAAATGCTACACGTCAGTGGTCTTTCAAAACTAGCAATGTCGTGCCTCGAGCCACCTCCAAAGCACATCTGCACTCGGTAATTAATAGAGAAATGACTTTAAACTGCACACTCTGAACTAAGCCTGTCTCTTAGTACTCTTATTGCACTAAACGTAAATAGTTAACAAATGTCAGCCATCACAAAAATAAAATAAATTAAACATATTAAACTCAGCAAACTATAGAATACTCGTAAAATAAAATTACAATGAACACATCTGACGTAACAAAAATAGCAATACGGGGCTCGAATCTGGTCATATGTTACACCTCCTTCAGTCCACTACAAAAAAGGGGTAAACATAACTTGCTGGCAATCATGTGGCATAGTACTGATTGTATGTAAATGTACGGTTTTAACACTGTTTTCTTCATTAAGTGCAGAGGTCAGTAACACTACACCAATGTTCAGCACACCTTGGCTTTATTCGTTTTAGATGTCTTGCGAAAATACTGGTTTGAAACTTTTTAATTCCAATAGTGAACTCTCCATTACAAGTTGAGCTAGGCAGTCAAATTCAAAACACAATCTTTTTCATTGTACACAAGGATTTGCCTGACGAAATATTTTTGGCGAGTTTCTGAATATTCTGTATGTGGTTACGATACATCAATAGTTGTACCGTACGGTATCATTACATAAGTCTAGGGCCATGAACATTTTCCCGAAAATAATTTTGCCCTAGTTTGTTTCAGTGCCTTGTGTGCCCATCTGCATTCCTGCTGAATATTTTACATGTCTTTGAGGTTCTACCCGCAAATCAAAGACGTGTGGTGTTGCAGTAACCTTATTGTGATTGGTACAGTCAAATAAGTGACGTCACTTTGCGAAGACACGCTGCCAATAACCATGAAGCAGAGCTGCAGACATGAACGTAAGGCACCGACTGAAACCAACTGGGGCAAAATTCTTTTCGCGAAATGTTCGTGGCTCTACATATTACTAGAGAGGATGGTATATCGCGAAAATTTTTCGTGCCAGTATACCATTGAAAACGCTGTAGTTTCTTGCAGCGTGTATGACTGGGTGATATATACCTGACACGACGTAGCTGTCTGCAGACCAAAAACTGACATCAAATATTACAACAGCGGGGTTCTTATTGGCTCAGTCAAATTTAGGTCAGAGCTCCACATGCAAGCGAAAACCAATAATCTTTTGATATGCTGAACGTACATTGAAACCCAGCTAACAGTCAAGTTTTCCCGCGATAAATCATCTTCTCTACATATGACTAGAGACATGCAAAATTCGCGTTATTTTCTGACAGCTGACTAGACTCCAAGTGACTATAGGCTCGCTAGCCGATATTGTTGTGACTTGCCACGGGGAATGCTTACATAGCAGACAGGCCAATCTCTGTAAATGCGTAACACACGCAAATAACACGTAAAAGTTCGTGGCCAATTGAATCGCAGATTATGCTCTGTTATGTATAGGAAAGTGAAGTTTAGTCTGCTACCAAATGATAACGTGAATTTTGCATGTCTCTATACATGACACTACACTATCTGCCCAACTTTGCACCTACCGACAACTTTAGCTGAAGTGCATTATTGAGTGTATGAAAAATGGTGACAAAAATGGACGAGGTCAAATAAAACAACACAAATGACAAGAGAGAGAGAGAGAGAGAGAGAGAGAGAGAAATGGACGTGAACACCAGCGACAGAACACAGAGAAAACAGATGTAAATTAACAGCCTTCCTTCGACAACGTGTAAGTTTTGAGAACTGAGATATCATCCCGTCTTCAAGCACATGCACAGACTGAGGAACTTAAGCAGACTGACTGCAATACACATTAATTTGTTTTACTTTATTCTTATTTTGATTTTGCGTCGTTCATACACACAACGACTATATTCCGTTTCGGAAATATTTTGTGTTGTTCTAGTTTTTATTTTTGCTTTTGTGTGATCTTTAGGATACTATATTTCTTTTCGGGGTTTTATGTAGGGTAAACTGACCATATATCGTGATATAACATAATACCGTGATAAACCACGTTGAGGGCTTCACAACATTGGGAAGGCTCTGTACACCGAGTTCACTAGGTCGCCAGCAGAGAGCAGGCATGTACAGTTTCGGCAATAAGTGACCACTGTATCAAATATAATATCACAATTAAAATGTTAAACATGTTTCTGTTACTGAAGTTCGAAGTCTTTTAGTATCACGAAGTAGGGTAGGTTTACCCTATATGATTGACAACAGCTAATACCCTATTATTTTTCTGTATTATTGCGGGATTTTTCTGCAACACGGGAACATTCGCTCACAATGTCAAAAAACTGTTCAAGTTATAATACTAAGCCGTAGCTGGATTCACTCATTACATTTTTATTCGTGTTTCAATATTTTCTTCTTAATTCAGAAAATGGGTTTTTTGACCGAAAGCGGTATCATAACATGTGACCGAGGTCCGACAAATACAATTATTGTAAATCCTTATTCCTGCTGGCGTCATAGCTCCGAAGTAGGCAGCGCCCTTGAGTGTATGTTCAAGTGGGAAAATGTCATAATTTTGTATTTGTATGACACCGTTGTTACGAGAGTAACATAGCCAGGAACGCAGCCGAGGGCGGGGCAAGCTGAGTGAGGTTGTTTTAATAACATCTCGGGCCCCGACTATAAAGGCTTGCGAAAAGTCTGCGCGAGGAAGAGCCGCCGTAAGGAGTGGCGAGGTGCAGGGCGTCGCCGACATCGAGCCAGAGGGTCGTCAATCACGTCGAGGGGCAGCCAGCTCCGGTGTCCAGGAGGGCACAGCCAGGGCAGCGGTCCGTCCCCGGAGTCGAAGCGCAAACCATCCACGAGAGACGTGAGTTCCCAGTTCGGTTGGCTTTGGGTTCATACAGTGGATTGTGCCGATACAGGCTACACAGATACAAAGGTGTAGTTTAAATTAATAAAAAGGGATTTGTTCATTATTGGCACTAACTGTTCTTCTACACTTTAGACTGTCCCTCACTATTATCCGCTCTAATTGTGTAACTATATGTTTGAGACCTCCTTGTGCTATTATCAGATCAAGTTTCAACACTTCATCCTAGAGTACATAAGATAAAGTTTGCAACACTGTGTTGGTTTTGTAGACATTACTTGAGAGTGAATTTTTCTCTAAAGCCTATTTTACACCAAGGATAACATTGCTAATAACACGTGCTTTCTTCAAACTTATTAACAATGTTGTAAATATGCTTTAAAGTTGTTGACATCATGTTATCAATATCGTTGTCAACATTCTGTTGTTCACTTTTTTAATATTAAAAAATATATTAATAATATTTGATAGTAACATTTTGTTGAAAACATTTGCTAGCAACAAAAGTTATACAATTTAGAAACATGTTAATAACTTAGTCACCAACACTGTTAATTACATTATTTTCTAGACCCATTTTAGGGCGGTCTAGATCAAAGGATATTGGTAACAAATGTTACTAGCAATGTTATCAGCAATGTTGTAGACATTTTTGTCATCAACATTGTTATTAACTTTCATTCATCATTCTTGAACTTTGTTAGTAACACTGGTGTTTTTTGCAATGTTAATAACACATTTACTGTCAACACTGCTATAAAATAGTGCAAAATAGCTTAGAATTTGTTGATAACTTATTGTAACTAACATTTTGTAATTAACATTGTTACTGTTATTTTTCGGTGTTAACTGGGCTTTAAAAACAGTTAGCTCTGTTAGTTTTTTCAATAATGGCATTTCAAAGTAAAAATGTCAAAATTATTCGTTCTCATAAGCCGCACAAAGCAACGTACATAGATAGGGAAATTTAAAAAATTCACATTGAAAGTACGTATCATGGGCTACTTCTTAACTCCTTACAAAATTCCTTTCGTATTTAAAAACAATTTCTAACAATATTAAATTTCTAAATTTCAGTAATTTTTTAAATAGAAAATAGTTTGTAACGGCATTTCATATACATCTAGCAGTAGGGCGTGACATATGCATTCACGGGGATTTTTTTTTTTTTTTCATTTCATTACGTCAATTGGTTTCTGCAGAATAAATGAACGAATAACATGCAAATTTTGGCTTTGAAATGTTTCTGTGGGAAAACCAGCTAAGCTATTTTTCGTAAGAGGAAAATTTTCTACCAAGTATCGTCTATAAAACTAACGCTTTTTTTTATACAAAAATAAAATTACGATTTTTCTTCACTTGTACGCTCTTAACCAGACTCCTACATTTCAGAACTTCAATACATAATTGTTTATTGTTTTTCTAATAATGAAAATAATATTCGAAGGTAGTGCAGAATACATTTCGTATTGTTTTACATACGAAATGTAACAGAATTTGTGGGAAAGAGGCAGCCGTTGTTTTTTCAGGGGGTGCAAACTTTTTTTTTAGCAGTTTATATGTCAACGATTTCCATGAAAAGAATAATAATAAATATTTTGCCGTACAAAAAATAAACTGCACCGAAACTCATTTCCAAGAATGTTTGATAGAATGTTTACCGTTACAGTATATATATACTGGCTGCCGTGTACAAAAAAAAAAAAAAACGAACCTTCGAACTCACACACATCACGTACTTCATAACTACGAGGCAATTTTAATTTAAGTGTTGTCACAAAACTACGGTCACGTTCTCGCAATCAATGTTGTTATCGGTGACGCAAGAGGAATTGGTCATGCATCGAGAGCTTGTCGGCAACCTCAAGCTGTGATTTAACAGACAGCATACTTTCTTCATCGCAATCATAATACCAGTATCTTCTACTGAGAGCGAGTATTTCTTGTCCACTGCCTGTATACATGACTGTTTCTTTTTCTGTCCTGCTGTCCTAATCTAGTTTCGATTGAAGGTCATTTACTTCCTTCGGATTACTTTCTTTGTCAATGTTAGTGTTTTTAACTTACTCTTAACAGCTTGACAGTGTTATATTATGCTTTGTAACTTACTTTAAAAACACTACTCCGCACAACATTACACGTGAAAACATTTTCCCTCAGCCGGCCCCCGTAGCGTAGTTTGTTAGACGCCGGATTACGATGCGAGAGGTCGCGGTTTCGAATCCCGGTTCGGGCATGGCTGTTGTGCTCTCCGTTTACTTCATTTTCACTCTCATCGGCTCTTAATATCTCGTTGTTAAAATGCCGTAAAACCTTCTACCCTCACCTCATATTTTCCGATCTTAATTCTGCGACAGCAGTTTAGTAACGACTTAATTGTTCCCACAGCACAACATAGCTCAGTAATTTACATTTTATGGTTTTAGCATAATAACACGCTATAATTAGAACTTCACTGTTTTGTTTGTTACCAAATATAAAAATTAACTCACTATCATTCTGATAACACGGAAGAAAAGTCATGAATCACAGTACAGAATATGTGAAACTAGTAGCGGGAATGTAAAAAATAAATAATATACTGAAATCATGAAGACTTCCATTATTTTAACAAGCTTTTTTTTAAGTAAAAACCTTTACACGAGTAGTTGTGTGTATAAACAAACACACATACGCAGGATGTTCTAAAAAAACGACCGTATAGTAATCATACCACGCTAATCCTGGGTTACATTACAGACACGACAATTTTTGTGGCAAATTGTCGTACGATGACATTTTGTGTGCAAAATGTGACTACATAGCAGAGTTAAGTCCCCCCCCCCACAGATATCTTACTTATAGTACTACTACTGTTCTGAAATAACTACTTGGTTGCAGACCAGACGTGATTAAGGATACTATGAACCGTACCTACCGAAGAGTATTGTAATTTAACAGTTAAGTAATGTAGATGGCGCAAACATCTGATACTGTAGTTAATATAGTGTTCCGTCTAAATAACTGAATGCTTTTTTCTCTTATACCACACTACTTAAAATTTCTTGATACAGTTTAAATAACAGTTTGCACAATAAAATCAAAAGGACGGCTACTATTGTACACACAAATATTCATAACCATAGAAAACATATGCGTAACACGGTAACTGCCAAGTACGTATAATGTATATTAACTTCTATTTTACGTATTTCAATTTGAGAGATGAAAAAAATTCGTTTAACACATGGTGCACATTTTACTACGTCACGTCCATAATCAAAATAAACGTAATTTATGACAAGTTATCCAAACTGAAACTATAACAGTACACTTTCCGTAAAAACTTCGGTTAAGAAGAGTGATGAATACATGAGTAAAAAAAATATTTTTCGGTATTGTTATCGTGGCTACTGCAAACGACATTGTTGCGGTAAATTAATAGTCTGAGTATAGAACATAGCATTGCAATTTAACTTACCTCGTAAATCAAGCAGATTTTTTGCAAAACAAGGATTCATCTTAAAACTTACCTAAGCGGTAATACCCTAAAGAAATTTTACGTCCGACAGCAAGCTATGATGTAATACTTCACTTATGATTAATACATTTTACAGATGAAAACCAACCAACAGTTTTTGCAACCATATTTCAGATGAAAATAATGTTTGGAGTACTCTAAAGTTTCAATATTCTAATTCAGCCATTAATTATTCCAACTATAAGATCACTCGCGGCAAAACGAGAAGTTTTGAAATTATTCTTTGTGAAATTACATATCATTTGCGTCAAAATCTATACAATCTTAAATTTGTTCGTTTCCAAAAAAGGTAGTAGTGAATTAGGTAAGATAGTTTTCAGCTGTGACATTCTATTAAGTGAGGCGTGTTAAAATCATTGGCACCTGAAGTACACACTTCGTCGTCAATGAACTGTAAGAACCTTTTCCACAATCACTTAAACATAGCTAAAATTTCTAAACAACTTTAAAAAGCGCATTATTAAATTTTAATACTGGTTTTCAAACTTATTCACAGAGCCATATTTTAAAGATCAAATTCCCTTACAACACTTACGGTATACAAGGAAAGAATAATGAAACCAATAAAAGCCAAAGAAGATCCAGACAGTAAAACTTCCTCCGAGAGATTGAAATTTAGCTCTATGTGGTGGTAAAACTGCTAAGTTGGCAACCCTGAGCGAGACAACAGCCGGCCATTTGTTTACGTTCTGAGTTGAAACTTGATATATAAACCAGTAAATGGTATCACGTTTGACTCGCAATCGGGAGGACAGGAGTTCGATCCCCACCTCGTACCATCCTGATTTCAGTTTTCCATGGTTTCCCGAAATCGCTCCAGATTGGTTCGTTAACAATGGCCATGGTCCCTATCCCAGTTCCTGTCATTGTACCAAGTTGTGTCACCGTCTCTAATGACCTCGCTGTCGACGAGACGTAAAACCTACTTACCTTACCTACGATCCAGAATTTCGATAAGTCTAGTTTGCATATGGTGAAAAACGAGAAAGTGTTGTTTCGTTATGCTTTGAAACCTATGTTTGTAATTTAGTAACGTTTCGAATAATACACTAAGTGTGTGACGTAAACAATTCCATTATAAGGGCCAGGAATATTTCGCGAGTTCAACGACCAACACGCTAGAATCCATTATCCTGTTTGTACCGGAGCCCTACCATTTGCCCATTACCTGCTACTACTCATTCAGACAGCAGACAATGACCGAATAGGCAGGGCTTGAGTATGCATAGGACATTGGATTCTAGCCTGCAGGTCATTGAACTCGCGAATTTTTCCTGGCCCTAGCCATTATGAGTTTGGGAGTGAATTTTCTATAGCAAATCAACTTTTGCATTTTAAGCTGTTTTCTAAAATACATTTTACATATTTTTCGTAAACAAGGAGAATAGTTATATAAGGTTTCGCTAGTTTTAACTAAACTTGAAATGCGAGGAATTTTCTAAACAATCTGCTAAATACTACCAGAAATAAATTCCAGATATACTCACAGATTATACTAACTCTCGTTGAGATTAACCCTATAAGAAAAACATATTTACAACTTGACAGTCCTTATTTCCACATAAACGCACAAATGAAAACTGTTTCCCAGCCTGGGTTTCCCATTTCGCCACAAAAATGTAACCGAAATTTTAATTCGGCAAGATGAGTTTCCGAACTCTTTCATCTGAGGTATAAACATAACGTGAGGTAATTTCCTGTATTTTTTCTGCAGAAAAAAGGGGATATAAGCGGAAGAAAAGGAGGCAGAGAAGATGGGTGGGTAGGGTATAATATAAGCCGGGCAGCAGGCATTTCGTCCTACTCGTGGAGGTCAACAGAATTCGAAGACGAAATTGCTGAATTTGAATGCGTCAACATATTCCAACGTCCACACACACTCGTAGCGGGAGGTTGTCAAGCACGTCTTCAGTTATGTATTATCCTTGTACACGCTGAGTCAGGGCCGAATGTGTCAGTTTACTGTGCTGATAGCTTATAAGTAGCACGACAATGTTTTCAATTTTTCCGTAAAATAAATATAGAAGTAATGATGCCCTGAAAAATGGCTTTAGTATCAGATTTCTGTAAATGTAAAATTAATAACTACTTAAACTAACGAAACTCTTAACTGCGACGTTTCTACTTTTTCAAAGAAACATGATTGTAAATACAATATTCTGGGTAGCATTATAGTTCCAGTACATTGTAGCACATCCCAAACGAAAACATAAGGCAATGTAATGGGATTAGTTGCGCGAGACTGTGATGAGTCGTTTGTGTACTGTTTGTATCCCATTTCCAGTAATTAATTTTTCATGATAGTTTGCACACGCTGTTTGCCTGTCATGTAACTGTAACTCGACATTTTTATGTACGTATATTCTGAGTATGTAAATAATTTGATTTTATGTTTCTGTTATTAGTATAATTATATAGTTTATGTAGTTTTCATAATATTATACTGTGTAATATAGTAATGATGTATTAGTGGTTGTGTAATATAACGCTTGTGTCATAATTTCGTCACTATAATTAAGATGATAGTAAAATAAATTAATAGATTCACTTTAAGGAGAAACTAAAACACGTAACTCCTTATTGGTAAGTTATAGCCACACACAATAACACAGTTCGTTGTGACTCGTTCTGTAGAATTGGAAAGGAAATGTTGGCATATCTAAAAACCTGCACGCTACGCTCCCCAAGTTACCATTTTCTATTTTCGTTGATTGTACGAGTGTTCTGGGTAAGATAAGATTGACTGAATGAGTTTCACTTCATTAGGTTTGGCAGTTACATTATTTTAATGACGTTCTGTACCGAAAAATTCGTAATTACGTACGTGTACGAAACATTGTCCAACTATTACATATTACATGTACAGTAACTACCCACAAATAACATATTTCTCGGTTCCATTGTTTCGTACAAGCGCGTGTAAAGGTGGGATTTGACTATTTTCGCTACTTACCAAAGTGCAAACTATTCAAACAATACGAATGAAATAATTTCGAGTGAAAGTTAATATATTAAGTTACAGAATAACACACTGTTTATTTACAGTAAAAATTATTTTTTAAAAATATAAATACTTAAAGATACGCAAAACTTAGGTATATTCAAATACATTTTTTAATATAAGTTGTTACGTGAAATTACAAAGGTACCATAATGTAGCCTAATACATTTACTGTCGCTTCAAATTATTTCATTGGTATCTTTACATGGACATGCGCTTATACGAAATCTTTGAAACATAAAAATATTTTATTTGTGGGGAATTACTATTAATGTAAAATGTGTAAGAGTTGGATAGTTTTTGGTACAATTTTAAAATTACGAATTTTTCTGTGCAGAACAGTATTAACAGACACTTCAATATTTGTTGGACGCGCATCACGTTATTATTCTACCATTAAAATATACATCAGATAGTTGAGCGCCTTGTGCATAGATATTATCAAGTAATGTGTGAACTAGAGTGGGCATTACTGTCCACGCGTTTCGAAGTACCCATCGAGCAATATAGCCGTAGACTGGAGGAACTACGTTTGTTTAAACATGTTCTGCCTAAGAGGGCGTGGTACATTATTCAACGCTAAAAGTATTAATCTGTAACTGTAGGTTTCTTGAAGACAATTTGCGAAAATTAAACAATAGCAATCCTAGACAATAGTTTTAGCAAACATTTTAAACAAAATAGTTTCCAGTGTTACGAACTTCTGATGCACAATCTCTGACGCCGGAACCTCGTGCATTTAACTGCGGCGCAAGAAATCTCGCGTAACGAATCAGTAATTCTGGATAAATATTTACTCATAAAGTTGGCAAATACCATTATCTAGGATCGCCATTGAGTATTTTATCCATTTTGGCTTTGAAAAAAAGCGTAGAAATCAATTGATGTTTTCAGCGCTAATTTAGCTACCACGCACTCCTAACGCGTTTATAAATTCTCACTAGGGTAGAGTGGGTAGGGCAAAATGCCGGCTTGATGTGCGCAAAGAGTAACCACAGTACAGTTTACACGGGTCATACAACTAATCGAGAAGCTTCTGGAGCAGGATAAGCGACTGTTAGAAGATGAGTGTCGCCGTTAGGCGCGCGCGCAAAAAAACGTAATCAGTACACATAACCAAAAACAGCAACCAAGTAAAACTGAGTACACAGTGTTAAATATTCTTAAGAAACAAACATTAAAATTACATAATACTTGATAGTAAAAAAATCGTACTGCGGACGTCGGAACTGGTAAAATATTTATTAGTATGAATTATGTGACAAGTTGTTTTATTTCCGCCGACTTAAAAAGCCTTAACCACATTACAGGCGTTAATCACCACCTGACTAACTTCTGGCGGTTGACGAAACTTGGTCACACGACAAAGAAAACAAACCCTAGCAAGCGAGTTTTTATAACCGCCTTTACTTTTCTGGAAGGTAGGCAGCAAGCTGATGACGCGCGCATCGCAGACTGCCAACCTACCAGGCGCAACTGTCTTGCAAAATACTTCAGCCTTCTTAACGTTAATATGTATGGATATGTACACTGGTTTCTTGAATAACATTGAGATAAAGTTTTTCCACAAATATTCACTCTTTTTTTAAATATTAATTTTAAAATTATGTTTTATATGTTAAATATTTTAAATTTAAAAAAAAAATTGAAAGTTACTCTTGTTCCACAGACATTACACGTAAAGTAACTCTTCTTTAAAAGTTTGTTCTTTAAACCTTGTGCATTGGGCAGTAACTAGGTTTATAATAATTCCTTTTTTTTTTACTTGTCTGTAGCTGTAAGCATGATAATATACGTCACTTGTGACACAACCTAGTATGCCCATAAACATACTCCATATCACACAAATACGCACACTACGAGTAAATTCGAGCAAAGGTCAGGATGCACTTACTAATGCAAACTGAACAGGAACTATGATGAACCAACAGATCGTCAAGAAGAAATGCGACAAAATAGGTGATGTGAACAAAACTGTCTTGATGCTACAACTATGGAAATATTAAGTTGTAAATCCCGTTGCTGTGAATTAAAGATAGCAACAACTACCTCCTGTCGTTGCCGATCCACTTTTATATGTAGCAACAATTCCATTACTGCACAGTCAACTGGAGAGCACACCTCATTTCTGTTTGTCATCAAATGCATTCGTCACGACTTTGTTAACGGATCTGAGGAAGAGGAAAAGTACGGTGAAAGAAGATTACTGACTAATTGCGAGGAACTGATGCGTTTTGAGACCAGAAATACGCATGTTCTATGTCATAATTTCTGCCCATTAGTTATAAAAATCGAGGAAAAACACCCCAAGAAATCCCATGGAAATAATCTTACGGCGTATCGCTAATCGTGAATTTGAAAGTAGTGTGTCAAGATTTTGGAACGGACCGCTCGTCAGAGTGTCAAACTGTTAATCATGCAATAGGACATATTCTAGTAAACACTCACGCCTGATAATTTGTTTTTTTTAACGTGAATTAAGATTGAACAGACATAGAAATTAAAAAAAAAAGTGTTTAGGGATGAATACATTTATTGAAAACTATATGCCTGCGTCAATGTACAGACGACATGTGACGCAGAAGAAACATTTGCTAGTGTTAGCACCCAATGGCCCGGCTCTGTAAACAATGCAAGGATCTGGCGTTTTACATGGGCTGTCATATATTGATTTGACGGCATATCTTGTTTACCAATTCTTGCTAACAGTGTTTGACTCGCATTAGGTAGGGCGCCAAAATATGTTTTAAGGTGTGCTGAGCTCCATAATTTTACCTAACTCCTTGAAGGCCAGTATGAATTCAAGGACATGGTATTAGGTGACTATGCCGATTGGTGTGTTTGAAAGGAGGATGATTTACAGCTATACAAGAAAACTTCGTGAGGAATAGAATCGCCGTTATGTTCCAGTTAATTGTTTTATATGCATGGTGTATCTGTATAATGTAATTGTATATAGTTAGCGAAAAAAGCGAAAGTGTTTTCAATTCGTCCCTAAAGTGAAAATTGTGGAAATAATGCTACCTTGAAAATAGACTTTCAAATTACATTATAATTAAAATATCATAAACTACTTAACATTAAATAACAAAACTTTGTACGTCTTATAAATGACTAATTTATTAGATACTGTACAAAGTTTCGTTATTTAATATTAATTGGCTTTTTAAATTTTAATTAAAACGTAATTTGAATGTCTATATTCAGGGTACCATTACTCCCACAATTTTCACTTCAGGAACAAATTGAAAACACATTTTCGACATGTTTTTTGTGAGCTATCACCACACGAAATTAACACACTCCGTCCTGATTCATCCTGTATGAAGAGAAACATCCTAGTGGATAGAATTCTCATCACTAGGGCTGTCGCATTGTCTACGCAGTCCAGTTGTACTCAAGGTTGCCTGTATTAAGACCTATTTACATATGACCGTGGCAGTGGACGTGTCCGAACTTCGTGGTTAGATTCGCCCTCGCTGTTTATATTTATTATGTCCGAAGTTGGTACAAAAATTGTGATTGATTAATATTTTGTCCAGCTCCTATTGATTTAAACCTTCTATTTTTCCCGTGTTTAATATCAATGCTTTAAATTTTATACCTAGTTACGAATGTCCGCAAAAATAGTTGAAATTGTCTTCTGTCTCAGGACACAACTTCAGACAGTGAATATTTGTCTTACGACCAAGCTTGACCTAAGACACAGTAACTTCGGACACTGGTGTGACGTCACAGTCACATGCGCCAATCAGCGCATTCTTGTCCTATGACACAACTTCGGACATCGCAATTGTAAATAGGTATTTACCAACTGTGTCCAGTCCTAGGACTATACCGAACGAGGCTAGCCACCACCGTTAAGACTAGCAGCCAGCGTTTCCGTTGATTCGATAATATTATTTTTTAGTTGTGGAGTTGCATATTTACTGTGTATTGGTTGATTTATTTCTCAAGAAAAGAGAATAGATATTAAATGTTATTACGATGTTACAATTTCTGTTTCTAACTATAATTGATATACCTCACAGTGCGACGTTTTCTCGGTTCCCATTTCCTTTTCAGCTCACAATATATTGAGATCTCCGAATTCCTTTTATTTCTTCCGATTTAAATTTTCTGTTGGCCTAGTTGTAATTATTACAACAGTACAAGTCACTGAAGTTTAGGAGAGAGTGATTACTTTGTTCCGCCTGTTTTATAGGGCAACGTTTTACACTCTTAAGGATGTACTTAGTATACGGAGTGTTCATTTGCGTGTTATCTTTCAACTTCATAAATTTATTACATAAGTAATCAAGGAAACGCGGAGTCGCTATATACTTTTTTCAGTGAATAAAGATGTTGGCTAAAAGGTTTCCTATACAAAAACAAAAAATAACTAAATTTTTATTATTTAAAAATTCTTGATAATTTTCAAATATTAATTTCGAATTTCAACAATTTTTTTAACAAAGAATATATATATATATATATATATATATATATATATATATATATAATATTACATTATAGACATTGTAGCCTATAACATCGTTATTCACTGTAATTTTTTTTATTCAATTTGGTACGTCAGTTGGTTTAAGGCCCGGTTTCAGCCGCCATATTGAATTTTATTATTTTTCGCTTCTTGGAATTCTGAGAAGACAAATGTTAAATCGGCGACTATACCGCAAATTCTATCTACTTTGTGCTACAGTACAAGCAAGGCAGTTGAGTTAATAATGTATAGTTAGTCCGCAATTTTTCGGGCAAATTATAAATATAAAAAAATTTGCCACACACATTGCTAAATCGCAATGTCTGTATTGTAGCGAAATGTAAATATAATTTGAGGTATAATCGCATATTTAACATTTTCTGTTTAAAATTACAAAAAACCGAAAAATAACAAAATTCAACATAGCTACCGAAACCGAGCTTTAAGTGGCGTACATAAAACCGTAAAATACAAATTTTGACGTTTACGAATCACCACGCAAAAACTAGGAAAGATAAAAAAAAAATTCATAAGAACAAAATTTAGTAACACAATTTATGTCTAAAATAAGAAAAAATATCTTATATAAAATATAAAAATATGACGCTGAAAATTGAAGACTTAATATTCATAACGGGCTAAGTACCAAAAGGTAAGTTTCGAGATGATGAAAACAGTATATTGCGACAATCAAATGAACAAGGAATTATCCAAATGGGTTCACATATTTTTAACAATAGGATTGTAATAAATAGGAGCAATCGCACAGTAATTAGTACAAAACATTTATGAACATCAATATATATTTTTTCAATTAAATAGAATGCGTTGATATTACTCCAACCATCTAATTGTGCTCATGTACGGCGCGCATGACTATCACTAGGAGATAGCACTTTAGGTATATCTTCGACCTAATGTTTTGTCTCCTTTCTATATACCTAACTTATTTTTGTCGAAAATGGTACTTCATCAACACTGAGAAAAAAAATGTAAATGAATTCGCCTCTCCCCTCACATCTTTCGGCTTATTGAACACTGTCTACTTATCGTTAGTATGATTTGTAATGTTGGAGTGTCTTGTCATATATTTCGCTGCAAGTTTCGTCTCTTCTAGCCAACATTCGTCTGTGTGGTGCTTAATTTTACCACAACATGTTTAAACCATATTCGCGAAGTACTTGTGAGAAACTTATCAACTTCATTTCCCATCTTCTCACAATGTCGTTTTTTTTTTTTTTTTTTTTTTTTTTTTTTTTTTTTTTTTTTTTTTTTTTTTTTTTTTTTTTTTTTTTTTTTTTTTTTTTTTTTTTTTTTTTTTTTTTTTTTTTTTTTTTTTTTTTTTTTTTTTTTTTTTTTTTTTTTTTTTAATTTTTTTGAAACAAGGTCGTAACATATTAGTATTTTTTTTTACCCAAAGATTTTTCAGAGTGTAACCACGAACAAACACAAGTAACGCATAAATGTTATATCGAATTACAATGACACGCTATTTTTTGTCTTCAATTTAGTTTCTTGTGTACAAGTAAGTTACTAAGTTAAGCCAGATAGGCGTTCTTTCTAATTTAGGAAGAAAGGAATAGTTAAACGTATGGAGTACTGGTAGCGTTCAAGAAATATTTGCTTGACACAGTTGTAATCTTGAACAGAATATGTTCCCATCGCAGATGTTTGAGGAATAACAACTGGGCAACACTTTCAAAACGTGCTCCCTATAACTGCCAAAACTTAAACTTAACAAAAAGAAACAGCTTGTCAGCTAATTTTAATGCAGCTATGCCGAGCGCCTTGCAGTAACACACAGAGCTCATTTTGACATCTACTTCTCTACACAATTTTATTCGCAAGGAACCAGGTTAGATTTACGGCTCCTGGTCCCTGTGCCATGTAAGTATGGTCCAATACTTTACAAGTGGTTTTACGGGTAACTTATAATTTATATGAGTATTTCACTCCACAAAACATTTCTGCTCAACTGTAAAATATTAGTCCATACTTAACTACAAGTAACGTATTCATGAATGACTAGTGCTTTGTTCTATAAAAAATACTGCTAATAGTAAAAGACTTGCAACTTGTATGAAATTCCTCACGTGTGAATAAAGGCTTGTAAATAAATTTATTAGTAGCATTTTGTTGTGTATAACCATAGCCATCTTTAGTAGAAGGCCGCGGCCATAAATCTGACAACACTGCCAAGAAGGGTCATTTTAACACTTTCTTTAGCTCTCCAACGGCAATGGTTGTCCCTGATTCGTCGGCGTGTAGACAAGATAACGAATCAGGGACAGCCAGAGTTGAAGAAAAATTGACCCTTCTTGGCAGTGTTGCCAGATTTATGGCCACGGTCTTCTACTAAAGATGGATATGGTATAACACGAAAACAAATGTGGTCAGTGACAATGAAAGTGAAGATTAACACTTATAGAAATGTCCGTACGTTCGGAACGTACAAATTTTTTTTTAATTCACCTGTAAAATATAATGAACGTTTAATGTTAACGCTGATAGCTATTGAGCAATTATTACAAGATATTGGTTTTAGGTCAGAACTTGGAACAAACAGAAATCACGCTATTTCAGCTGAACAGCAAATAATGATTGCATTGCATTGGCTAGAAAATGGTGGACGATAATATGGCATTGCAGACGCCATATTCTTGTTTACAAGCACAGCTGACTACACTTGTATAAATCTACCATACTTACAAGTAAACATTGTTTTTCTTCGGAACGCAAATATACAAGATCGTATTTTGCAAGACCTTTTACTTCTAACTAATAATTTATTAGACCATACTTTTATGGAACAGGCCCCAGCAATCCTGATTTCTAGTCTACATGGTTTCCCGAAATCGCTATAGGAGATCGCTGGGACCATTTTTTAACATATGGCAGGGCCGATTCCTCCCGCTCTTCGTATTCTTGTGAAAAGCTGTGTGTACACGTCAGTCTAACAACAATTTAATGTACATATAAATTAAGTGGAAAAATATGTCGGTCAAACGAGTCTGTTGTTATCACTCCTGCTGTCAAAGCGTATAGAATTCAGTATTTTTTTAAATATACACAGCAGACTATTAAATGAACTGAATCTCCCTTCGATGTAACACACCAGTGCTTTTCGATTTGAATAATAAAAGTAATATCTGGATTGATAAAATAAATTGGATCAATTTTCCTCCAGTCAAGAAAACTGCGTACAATTAACTTTTCTGAATAGCAAAAACCATATTTTGGTGGTTTGCAACATTATTTACACAAAACATACTCGTCAGTTATTGGATGTATTTAAGTGACATTCAGGGACACATTTTATATTTGTCGTTTTATAGTCTGGTTGGCTTAGCTTAAACTACTATCCTTACAATACAATTTAGTAACAGCGCGCTAAGACATTCAGATTCTTAAGGCACGTAAGAAAACTTCGATGATGCTCTATTCCTCTACAAATAAAAACAGGAAAAATAGTTCCGTAATGAGTAGCCAAACACGTAACTACTTTTCTCTCCGAGAAAATGTATCCAAACAGTTTTTATAGTGTTTTTTAAACTGCTGTTACATTTTAATTCTGTTTAAAGTGTTAAAAATTTGCCAACAGTCTGCAAAAATGTAATAATTAATATAATACTATGTAAAGACCACCAAACCTTAGACCGAACATAACTATTCTTTCAATTATATCCGTAAAAATGTATTTGTACTTATATTTTTAATATCATGCTTAACAATGTATGCTACCTAATATTTTACATCCGAGAAACTATTCATAAAACTAGAATGCACTTAGACCTGTAAATCACGCACATTTGCAATCTGTTACGTGGAAATAACATGGAATGGTCTGCTGGTCGGCAACATTAATGATTCACTAGTCGGTCTTCTGAAAGTTGAGTTTACAACTACTAACGCTGCTGTAATGTGCCAATAACATTTGCAAATAAGTAATAACTTTATTAACAGTTGAAAATCAAAGCCAGTATAAATTAAATGCAGTTTCCTAACATTAAAAACTGTTGGTTCTA
The DNA here is from genome assembly GCA_003012365.1 of Medauroidea extradentata. Taxonomy (NCBI): domain Eukaryota; kingdom Metazoa; phylum Arthropoda; class Insecta; order Phasmatodea; family Phasmatidae; genus Medauroidea; species Medauroidea extradentata. The sequence goes on along the minus strand of PNEQ01117402.1, from coordinate 9,752 downwards.
CGCCCTCTTAAAATGTACGCTAACGTTTCTGTACATGTTAGGTATTCTTAGTTAGGACATGCTTACTTCCATGAAGTTTGGCTACCTAAGGACGGGTTGAGCGAAACATTTTGTTTTAAAGAAAAACTGAAGCCTCTGTTGTTCGAACTCGGTATCTCTCGACACTCGTAAATCTCCCTAGCTACGTACGCTTCAGACCTCACCCAACATATCCCAAACCGTGAAGCGAAGATATTTATGTCAACTCTAGCAGCGATGTTATCAGCACTGGTAAAGTGCGGTTTGAGGTGAGTGTGGAGTAGTGCCAGCATAAGAGGAAGTGGAAGAACCCTGAGAAAACCCGCCTACCAACTGTAATATTATTACTATTATTGGCATATTTTATGATAGTGGGTGGTTAAAAAAAGCCAAAATTATGTAGGAACTACAGGAAACAGACATATGAAGATAGATCGTTGACATGAAGTCGTACACACAAATGAATAACAATAAAATGAAACAAAATCTGAAGAGACAAGAATCTCTGTCGAACGTAAAAGAAAATAATAATACGTTTAATCCATGTCCTCATTACATTTTCTGATCGTACTAATAACCACACAGGAATTAATTACTGAGAAAAATAAATAGAGAATGCTCTCAAATACTACGTAGGAGTATGGGATAGTTAAACATGCTCTGTTCAAACGTAGCAGTGTGCAGGAGGGCGGCAAACTAACGTGCAGCACACACATCCGGTAAATTAACTACACAATTACGTCTCTCAATTTACTAATAACTTGCACCGACTAACCATATTCGGATGGACCTTTTAAAATTCTGGGGTCGCCGTAAGTCAATTATATCATTACGAACCAATTGAATTTAACAAAAGGAATAAAATGTCCGAAATTATGCTGAACTGTTCTGTTCGGGAAATGCGGCGGCGGGACGTTAACACTAGTGAGATGGAGGTTTTACCGGGAATTCTTCGTCTTCATTACCTCTCGATGCTACGTGGCAGGATCTCAGCAGGCTTCCTGGATTAAGGCTTTGCTCTTTAGTTTTTCAGTAGTTTCGATAATATGTTTTTAACGCAAATTGATACATATATCAAAACTTAATTCTTACAGCTTTAAGACTTACGTATCATTGTCTGTATCTGAATTTTTCTGTTGCAATACACCAAATGAATTTGAGATTTTTGCCCCTGAAATATCACGTGTTTTGTGGTCAAATTAAGCAAAATAATTGTTTGCTAGCAAACTTTAGATTACTTTAAAAAAAACGCTCTGACAAAATTGTGTATCGTATTGTGACGACTCATACACGAATACTTAATAGTAGTAATAATAATATGCTTTACTTACTGTGTATATATATAGTGTACTGTGCTGAAGAAATATATTCATTAAAGTGGTTAAGTTTCACGGTAGTGTAGGTGTGTAGGTAGTGGCACCTGAATATCCACATCAACAGAACACAGACAATTCAAACACAATTATGATTTCAAAAACGAGGTAATTTACTATTAGAAGGTTTGATAGCATGAGACGAAACTGACTGAAATTTAAAATTAAAACATAGCATTCAAAATCACGCACTTCTGAAATCATGTTCTGAAGTTAAACATATTAATTACCAATCAAATAGTAGCACTCCAAATGATTAAAAATTATCCTCAGGATTCAAATATCAGTTCAGCTTAAATGTTTCAAATAATTACTCGGCTGCTCAAATATAAAGACTAATTCTCCCAGGACTTCTGGGTTTAAGTATATAGTTATCCTTAAAAAAACGTCCAAATCAAGAAATAAATAGTTTAAGTTCTCGAAAAGTTCAACTTAATTATCCTTATAACACTTATAATCCTTTGAAAGTAGTTTGAAACCAAATTATATGCAGTAATATATGCAATTTTGGGTGACAAAGAAATCTTCTAATTTTCACTTAGCTAGCCAAAATGGCTTATAACGGCATCCTCTTCTTTCTTGATGTTCACTAATAAATTACTATTGTAATTCCTATCGCTCGACCCTCTTCTTTCACGGTCTGCGAGCCTGCAATAATTACTAGCTTTTGATGGCACTATCTCAAATCCTGTACTTAGCATGGGCCCAAATTTAAACGATTCCTTTAGGACATAAAATTAATCCGTCACCATTAGTTTGAAGAAGCCACCAAAAAGTCCCTGTAGCATACATAAAATTAAGGACTACAAATTCATAGTATCCAATCATTAATTAAAATAGTGAAAACGTGTTTTGTATCGCAGGTAAACAAAAATATAGTGAAATTATTACTCAAATATTAATAAAAATAACAATCAGCAATTAAAAATTATTACATTTACTGTAATTACAACTCTGGATAAAACCATTTAATATTAATTAGTGACTCGTTATCGGCACAGAATCGCCATGTTGTCATATTAAATCAATTACGTCGGGGCTTTTAAAAATACGATAAAATATTACAAATACTTTTAAAACACATAATATAGCATAAAATACGTTTTTAGTAGTTAAAATACATTTCTGTGACTTTTAAAATAGGTTAAATTTACCGTTAATCCATTTACTATAATATTCATACTGCATATGTCACACTATGACAGTAAACGTTCTCAAATCTTTTCAAAGCATTTGGTTACAAAATATTCGAGTTATTTGCAACTGTTTCAAATAAATGAAAGACCATGACCTTAAACTTCAGGACATCATTCCTTCCTTCAATGGGAATCGAAAAGCGCAGGACCTCGACCCGGGGCAGCTCGGCGTCTCGCACACATCCACTCGCCAACATAGTTCATGGAACAGTACCCTTCGAAAATCGCGCCCGTGCTTGTTCTTTGCCAACTGCACTTCCGGCGTAGTGTATGCAAATCTCTGCTACACTATAAATGTTCGTTACGCCTCGACCAAATCACTCCCGAGAGTCCTCTCGTGCTGCTCTAAACTGCACTGTAATTTACGCACTGAGCATTCGTTATTTCAAAAAGAATTAGCATTAACACTTACAAATTCAGAGGAAATAAATCGGCCATAATACAACAAAATACAAATTAAGATTCAAATGATGAAATTAACATGACCAGGTTTTAAAGTTTGTCTGTAACTGAAGGAGCAAACATACACGTTACGCAACGGCATCGTCCGACACGATTCCTACGTGCGAATATTCGGGTAGTCCACGCCAAGAATCAGGCCCGGGCTGCCATGACCAGACGCAGCACCCTAGCCGCTGCTCCAGACGCGGCCTCTAAACCATTAATAAAATGTTCAACTTAAGAAAAGTCCCTAGTAATCAATGTATGCGCTTATCGTATCTCCGTAAATAACTGTTCTGGGAATAGGCTATATGTTTTCTTTCGAGAGGCAAAAGACTTATCAATAGACGCCGCGTTGGAGTTTAGTCTTATCAAATGCATTTACCTTGAGCTACAATACAAGCGTGTCAATAGAGCTAGTAATGAACAGTTTGGTCGCAATATGTCGGGCAAATTATTAATAGAAATAGAATTGTCACACGCATTGCGGCGTAACTATTAGTTAATAGCTAAATCGCAAGATCTGTACCGTAGCGAAATGTAAATAGAATTTGAGGTATAATCGCATGTTTAACATTTTTCTTCTTGGAATTACAAAAAAAGTGAAAAATAATAAAATTCAATATGGCAACTGAAACAGAGCCTTGATGAGGGAAAAAAACAGTTAAAATGGCTAAAAATGGCTTTTTTACGACTTTGGCTGTCTATAGCGCGATCCGTGAAGGGCGCTGGCTATAAGGCCAATTCTTGCTCGCTTTCAACTTGCCTCATCGACCCAAAGTGCAAGATGCTGCTGGCGTCTGTTTATCTTCTCCTCGAGGACTACTCTTCAAGTGTAACGGAAACACCAGTCACTTGGTTGACAGGGTAGATAGGAACTTTATACTGCCACACTGCTTGAATCAAGCCTATCCAGTAGAGTAGGCCATAAAAATAAGTGCTGGAACACAACGTACGTTGTGTGGTAGTAAACAGAATATGCTAACATTTAAGGCGTGAATGATATGACTTCCCATTCAGAAAAATTTCCAGACAGTAGGTACTGTAACTGTATTTAGTTTTTTGGACATATTACATTACGATGTAGATGTTTATAAAAGAAAATTAAAGAGAATAGAAAAAAACATAAAAAGCAGAGTACGTTTTAGTCAACAGGATACACACACAACATTAAACTCCATAAATGGCATCGGATCAAACAAACCAAGGATAAACAAATCAGAAAAGAAAAAAGAAAAACCCGGACACCACCAATGCAGTTAACCCAGGTCTGAGGCCTGCTTCGTCAAAGGGTCAAACAGATAAAATATATAAAACCAAAAAATAAAATCAAAATACGACACAACGATGAGACGAAACAAGACACAGTAGTTTTACAGACAGAAGAACGACGTTTCGGGAACTGGAATCTGTTCCCGTCATCAGGTAGACATAAGGGTCCAGGTCAAGTCGCACTCGTGTTCCCGGACACTGTGTATCTCTGCCTGTTGGCGGGAACAAAATGCAGTACCAAAAACTTCGTTCTTCTGCAACTAGTGTGTTCAGTTTCGTCTCATCGCTGTGTCGCATGTTGTTTTTCTGTTCGTGTCTGAAAAACTACTGTGTTTTGTTTCGTCTCATCGCTGTGTCGTATTTTGGTTTTATTTTGTGGTTCACATATTATATCTGTATGTCCCATTCCCAAAGCAGGCCTTCAAACCTGGTTATTTGCCTTGGTTCCTGAGTTTTTATTTTTATCTTTTTACTTGTCTGTCCTTCGTTATTTGACCAGATTCCATTTATGGAATTTAATGTTGCGAATGTATCCAGTTAACTAAAGCATACCTACCTTATTTTTACGCTTTCTATTCTCTTTAGTTTTTTTGACGTACATCTTTATCGCAATGGAGTATGTCCAAAAAACTAAATCCAGCCATACAGTCGCATTACATAACAGTTTCAAATATCATAACTCTTTCCATTCTCATGTTTGTTCTCAGCGTTTTGTTAAACAAAAACCACAAAGTCCAGAACCCGTTTACAAAAAATTATGAAAATAAAATATTTTATATATAATCTGGAGTTATATACTGAATGTTAAAGTAATCGTTTCAATTATACTTTCGTAAACTATATGCTAGTGCGAAAATATAGCTAACAAGGCGTATGACAAACATTTGTTACAATATTTTATGAAAATCTTTTTTTTTAATTAACATCTTGTAAATAAAAACTACTAGAATGATTTTAATGTTTTCATTACAAATTCGTAGCATTTAAAATTCCCACTTTTTCAGTTGTGTGTGTCTAATATGCCCGTAAACACGCAACACCAAAATGGATTGTCCTACACGCAGTACCTTTTACAAAAGCTTAAAAAAACGGAAGAGGGTTCCATAATTTACTCTTTTCGTGTACATGGCTATCAAAGAGCTCCATAGCATTAATCTCTTTAATTTGAATATTTCCAATTTGTTATGTATCACCCTATGCTAGCAGCAATTGGTATTGTATCACCATATCGATGGTGAAGAATGGAAACCTTCTATATGTCAATTTTCAGCGTTTTTTTTAATGATACTGCACAGAAAGTTTGACGAAGTATGTTTGACACAGTGAACATAGTAAATATATTTTTAACGAAATATGTTATATCAAGATTACAGCTGTGGATGTGCTCCATACAAAATTAACGGTATTTTTTTTTTTAATCTTTCCTGTGAAATTAAAAAATTTGACAGAGAAGGTTTTCATTCTACACCATCGATATGCTAGCAGACCAACATTTTAGGGTATATATATATATATATATATATATATATATATATATATATATATATATATATATATATATATAAAATTGTAGATCCCTTGCGAATCTTGCATACCACAGTGAACAATTCATTAGCAGAGCATTTTTGGGCACACCGTGTAGACGGAAATAATTATTATCGTTTCGATTTAATTCAAATGAAGTTCTGGAGAAAGCAGTAATGACTTAAATAATTTTGAACGCTAGTTACTCAGTTTCGAGCCAGTAGAAAGTGCAAGCCAACAAACCCGCCAGCACGGACGCCTTCTAAGGGCATCCACACCTGTTAGATGATAAGTGGATACGAGCCTGTTGCATGGCGTACGCGACTCACCCCTATATCGATCTGCCGACGCTGTGGCGGCGCTACGAAAAAGGGAATTACCACCGCACAACGCCGGGGCCGCACAGACGCAGCGACGACACCCTAGCCAGCCCGCAGATCCTCTTCTCTGCTCGGCTTCTCTCTACCGAGAGTCCTGGCACGAGCAAGAACAAGGATTTGCATGTCAAATTGCATTAGGTGCCACCTTTCAAGACATCACTTTCCGACGAAAACATATCTGCGAACAACAAATGTAGGAAAAATTTATGAGATTTTAAAAATGTTTTTGTAGCGAAAATAACCGGGCGAGGTGGTGCAACGGTAACAAGTTAGACTCGCATTCGGTAGGACACGGGTTCGATCCCCGACTCCGGCCATCCTGATTTCGGTTTACCATGGTTTCCCGAAATCGCTCCAGGCGAATGATATGTTTCCTTGAGGGTGTACAAGTGCGATAAAATCATACTTTTATATTTAGATGAAATATTGTTAGTTTTGTAGACGATACTTGTGAGTACATTTTACTCTTACGAAACAATTTTATCTCTCATAGTTTTCTCATAACGGTGCGTCAAAGTCAACATTTCCTTGTTACGCTGCCATGCAAATAGTGAAAACCAACTGACCTACTTAAACAAAACAATTCACTGTGAACTTACATCCCATGAGCTATGCAATACACCATTAATAAAAACCACAACGTAATATTTTGAATTTTAAAAAATTCGCAAAAGTACACAAAAAAGTTGCAAATTCAACATTTTTTTAAAATACAATAACGGGTTGCGGGATGTTTTAAAAGTTGTATTACGTAGCCCATAGTATGTCATTTCACTGTGAATTATTTCACTACGTAAGCCAATTGGTTTTCACTATTTCCATGGCAGCAGAACATGCAAATTTTGACTTTGACGCACAGTTATGAGAAAACTACACCAGCTAAAATTGTTTCGTACGAGGAAACTGCACTCACAAGTATCGTCTACAAAACTAACACTATTTTATTTGAATATGAAATTATGACTTTATCACATTTGAACACCCTTAACAAAGACCATGGCCGATTCCTCTCCCAGTTCCTATCGTTGTACTAAGTTGTGTGTCGCCGTCTGTAATGACCTCGCTGTCGACGATACGTAAAGCCCACTTGCCTATAGAACAAATACTTAGGCTATTAGTTCATAGTTTTCATAGTATCGAGAAAAAAAACCGTTATTCTATAGCAACGCGGGCTTCATTGAGATGACCAAAAAGTTACTGGTGGCATATGTGTACTAAAGACAGGGAGTTAGACCCAGCAAATGTAATTTAACACGCAAATCCTATTTTTTCTCTCGCCCATGCTCTATGGTAGTCAGTATTTTTATGGGGGATCAGCATGCACCACCTTACAATTCTTAATATTTCGTCTTAAGTTCCATACAAGAAGGCTTCACTTGATTTTCTCTCCCGATTTGGCAAAAAAAATTAGCTACCATTTTAAACCTCACGAAACTATTAACACCTGCACTAACTCCGGTAGTTTTGAATAAGTTTATTATTAAGAGAAAAAAAGTCCTTTTTTTTCTAGCGGATGATCATATAAACAGTAAAAGTATTAGCAGTCGAGCAACCTCAACTGTATGCAGTGTGCGAAGCCATACTCCTGCCACAGAATATTTAGGAATACAGAAGTGAAATAGCCGGTAAGACGGCGAACTTAGTAATACACGCCAGCAAAATGACTTCGCCGGAAACACCTTCCGCCAATCAGCGTAAGGCGACAGCCCTGCTAACCGGCAGCCGGGTCAATACGAAACCTGCCGTAACATGCAGGAACCAAACATACACGGGGATGGTATCAACAACCTCGGGCAGTCAATAAGGGCGAAGTTCGCCCGTATCAAATATGCCGCCACGTCGTTTCACGTCTGCGTTACTCACTCTAGTCCGTGCTCTTGTTTTGGCAGTGCCTAAAATATACAGGATATTGCAATATTTCATGTCAATACTATGGAGAGAAATACCTCTTCATTTAGAGGAACTAAATATGTGAACTGGGTCCGAAAATACACCGTTCTAACTCGATGAATAACGCATAGCGTTCCGGACGGATCATATTGCTCTTGATGGTAAATCGAACAATGTGTACCGTCCAATTAAAGGGTGTTGAAGTGCGATAAAACCATAATTTTATGTTTTTATGAAATACTAGCAGTCCCCCGCGGCTTTGCTCGCGAGTAGTATTCGTAACTGATAATATTTACTTTAATTGAAAACCTCCTTGTACACAAGATTGGTACTTCAGTCATCAAGTGTTAGAATGTCCAAGCGGCTAGTTGAACTAATTACGCAGCAGGATAATTAGCTATAGCTGTCCACACGAAAAGCAGCCTTAAGTTTGTCCCTGCCACTAACAGCGACTTCGCCTGGGCCTTATTTATAGCCCTACCAATTTGAGGTTGTGGGGTAACTACAGACACCTAAGGTAAGAGGTTAATCGAATGAAAAACATATGTTTACCCTGTGCACAACCATTAGTGACGGTGCCCTCAATAATATCTTTTCAAAATATTCACATTAACTTTATTGCCATAACAAAGTTTCAATGGGTAAAGGTTTCGCGGAAACGTATTTGGTACCCCAAACCTGAGATTAGTGAGATGATATATCGTCGTTTTACTGCCAAAAGTGACAAAGTCAAAATGAGATAAAATTATAAAAATGCTAGGAATATGTAGTATATCTTGTTCACGAACAATTGCCCAAGTTTCAAGTCTATTCGTCGTTTCGTACTGTTGTGTCACAGTATAGTAACATACCACATTTTTGTTAATATCTACAATTTAATACAGTTTTTAAACGAAATAGCATTTATGACTTAATCACTTTTGGCAGTATACCGACGATATGTCAGCTGATATTGTAGAGGAACCTAAGTGGAAAGCGAACTGCAATTTTACCCCTTTTAAAGATTACATGTAAATTGCACTAAATCGATCTGCCTTGTTGTTTTTGTGTGTCAGAATTGAACGTTCGCACGCAGCTTTTAACGGAATTCGAGCCCAGAACCTCCCTGAATTTAGACCTGAGTAACAAACAACTGCGTCACGTAACGTCGAAATAATTCATGAAAATAAAATTTTATTTAAAAAACTAAAATAGCCTATATGTGTTCTGGACTCATAGAGGTTGTACAACACCACATCTCGATAGGTTACTGTAGAGTGGAACTCCTGTATAGGTTGTTTCTCGTTGCTCGTTCCTGCTTTTCGGATCGTCTGCCTTGAAAATTGACCAACTTAATTTTATTCTTAATAATCACGTTTCTTATAAAGAAAAAAATTACATACATGTTTTTTTAAATATTTACGTAAGCATCAATCTGACGCGAACAACACCTCAATATCGCTACTGGTTAGATAGATATCGTGGGTTGATGGAAAACAAATTTTGTGCTTTTTCACCCTTTTGGGTGTCGAATTTCGAAATATTTTAAATTTATATCTTAGACATTTGTATAAGTATCCAACTGAAGTGTAAATCACATCGCTAGCCCGTTCAGTCGAATCAAAAACGATCATTCACTAAAAAAAAAAAAAAAAAAAAAAAAAAAAAAAAAAAAAAAA
>PNEQ01117400.1:0-50428 GCA_003012365.1 Medauroidea extradentata | reverse complement strand
CTTCTCGTATGCGAAATCCCCAATTCGGCCGCCTGCCACCACACGAGTAGATTTTCGTATACGAATCTCGTGTACGAGGACGGCAGAATGTTCAAGCATACCAACAACACATTTCGAGTGGTCAGGCGGGCGATTCGCATACGAACGAAAACTCGAGCATAGGCCCTCAGGTCTGGACACTCGCCTATCTAACAATGTAATCTGCTTGACCTCCTTGTTGTTTGGCTGTAGTTTGTCAAGTTACCGAGAATGTTGTACTTTTTTGGCGCTGTAATCCGGGCGGTCGGACTCAAACTCCGCCCACTTTTTTTCTAGTATTTACATTATAAAGTAAATTAAGATTGCTGGAACCATGCTTTAATATTGTGAGCGAAGGAAGTACTTCATTAATTGATAAAAAATACGTTTTAATAAAAAGTGAGGGGGAAGTGGGCGAAGTTTGAGGCCGACCGCCCTGATAGTAGCGCCAAACAAACACAACATTCTCGGCAACTTGGTGAACTACAGCCAAACAACAAGGGGGTCAAGTTTCCAGGCGAGTGTCCAGACCTGTTCTTCTACGGCTGAGGTCGTAACTTAAGCAACTTCTTGGTCAAGTAGCTCTCGTATGATGTCACAAATTCTAATAATGTAATACAATCAAGCTACCAATTTGTTTATTTGTAAAATATTTTAAAATGTTCTAAAGTTGACCAAACTGGTATTCAAACTCGTGGTTAGAAAGATATTCGTCTTTGCATTCAGCAATATCAGTCCACTAAGTAACTAACCTATAGAACTTTAAAATCAAAATAGTTGTATCAATTCAAACATAAAGCTAATAGTTATTTCAGAATTTACTTTTGAAATAAATTTGCAGCATAATTCATATTCATTATGATGCAGCAACCATTAGAATAAATATATGTTTAAATCAGTTATGGTTTGCTAATTTTCTATCACATCCCTATGTTCTTTCAGTAGTTACAGAAATACTTTTATCTCTAGAGGTGTGTAATGTCGCGAACATGTCCCAGGCATCATGAAAATAAATTGAAAATAGAAAGCGACGAACGTGTGATGGAACTGCCAGTGAAACAAAGCAGAAAGCACAAAAATTATTTCCAACTCAAATGAAGTCGTGTATGTTCGTGTGTCTTCGGCCACTTAAGCATTTACTTCGTCAAGCCGGAAGTAGCTCACATCCAAGCTCGCCGACTTCATGAATGTACCTTCTCGACACCAAATATGCAACTGGAGTTGAGGAAACATTTTCTTTAGAAACAAGACCGTCTTGACAAAGTTCTTGCTCAAGTCGGGACTATGAATTCCACCCTAAATATGAACCTGTGGCCATAGACCTAGTCCACCATCTTAGAAATACTTATATTTGCCAACGTGTTTTGTTTTATCTATTTGTGGGCTGATAGTTGATCACATTGCCACTGGTGCGCTGGTTTGCAGTGGACAGGGTCAAGCATGAAGGGTTATTGATGTTCACATACAATTTTTAAGCCATATGGTAGTGGCCTTCGGTTGCATAAAAAGCTAATATAAATTAATACTTCTTTCATCATTTTTAAAAACACAATTAAAGAAAAATATACAGTACAGTAATTTTTTGTAACATGTTTATAATGTCTGACCAAAAAGTTGTCTACTTCCTGTGATGATGATGATGATGATGATCATGATGATGATCATGATCATAATGGTTGTTCTGCCCGAAGGCAGTTTTAGAACCACGGATGGCGCCGGGTGATGGAAACCATGACATTCTCCGAGGTCGACTTGGCAAGGTGATACTGCGGTGGTTCGCCACTGTCTTCTGCACTATGGGGATCTATTTCCTATGTTTACATGCAAAATTCCGACCACCTGCAAAGCAGCACGCTGACAGCAATATCATCAACTTTAAGTTAACAAAATCTACACAATCGCTTCTTAAAACCAAATTTCGAGTTGTCCGATATATGGATTTTGAGATTTAGTTTACTCTTTTAATTTATATTTCAGTAATTGATATTCTCACTAAAGTGCACACTTACATGTACAAGTCTCAGCACTGCTGTTTGCTTCTTTAGTCGTTCTGGTGATAATGAAGTGGATATGGAGCAGTTATTATGCGGATATGAATCGGATACGAAGCGGGAAAATAATGAAGCGGAAAATATATTAAGTGGAAAGGAAGTGCAAGTAAAGCAGAAATTAAGTGGAAACGACACGGAAAAATTTTGTTAATATAAAGAAACAGTTAAGTGTGAATGTGTGGTTTGAGCGACTAACAGCTATGGTCTTGAAAGCCAATTAGGGTGAATGATGTGAATGTGGAAAAGTGTCGGAAAAACCAACGACATCGCCCAGCACAACTCCCACTTGAACAGAGTTTGTCATTATGTTTTAACACAGTACTTGTCAGTAAATATTAACAAATTTCCGGACATTAAGTACCACATACCAGTAACAAACATAATTTTTAACATCTGTATACCTGTCATGTAAGAATTTAGTAAGACCCATTCCTAATTATTCAAAAAGTTTGCAGCCTCTATTTCATTATGTTGGGAACCCAGTAGGCCAAATTTAATTATCTGACATGTGTACAAAAATCACACATTTGTATCAGTTGGTTTAAGTGTAACAAAACTGAGTTATTTTTCAATCCTCTCACTAGGTCTTATTATTATTAAGTCTGTGTTCCAAATGACAGAGTGTGAGTGCGAGTATGTGTAGAGAGCATATGTGGATGCATGCTCAATGCATACTCTCGGGACCACAGTTTGCTAATGCCTGGGAGCGCATTTGAAGTGTGGCGGTGTTACTAAATGAGTATGGATGAAAAACATACTAGGAATTGTAGGAGTAGGAGTTGAATTATTGGAACACAGCAAGGGTTATTTCCTGATGTTTACTGCCAGAAATTTTCCTGCTAGTGAAACAAAAAATAAATATATAAAAATTAAGGAAATTATTTTCATATACATTCAAACTAAATTATATATAAAACCTCATTTAACTAAATTATTTCAGATACATGTAGATACACCATACTTAAAACTGTACTCTGACACTACTGCACTGGTAGCTGAGTGGGAAAGGGCACATTACTTGTAACTAAAAGAATACACACTGGCAAAAATGTATTTTAGTTCACCCAAAAATTAAAAATAAATATACCATCACCCCCAACGGTATGCAACACTAAACCCGCTCTAGCAGCCAATGATACACACACATGTATATATACCACATTTTAACTCAATGCTTACATAACTGCACTGGAAGCCGAGTGGTCAGGGGCACATGTTTATTGGTTCGATCCCGTACCCTGGCGAATATATTTTTATTTAATTTTTACAAATGTTTGTAAAAAAATCACAAAATCTCTCACTACCCAGATAACAAAATCACCTAGGAATCAAGCTTGCCATGACAAGTCTGCAAGATTGCAGCAAGCTTGTCATGTCAAGCCAGTAAGCTTGAATCAAGCTATCTAGTCTCCACATGACAAGACTGCAGCAAGCTCGCCTCGTGCAAGGCAGGATACAACTGAAAAAAAGGCTTGACTCGAGCTTGAATCAAATTTACCAAATAGGGCTTGTAATGGCAAGCCAAAATTAAGTCAATTGCTGGCTTGCCATATGTTTATATGCTGACACCGTCTAGCATTTCGCTCTTAAGTCCTTATTGACCTTGCTTGCTATCAGCCTGAGTCACAGGATACATCGTCCAACCTTCCCGGCACCTTCTGTGGTCATCCACACAGATGCCGAGGCTATAGGCACTATCCAGGAGGACATTTATAAATTGTGTAAACAATCTGTGTGTTTAAACCTGTGTATATATATTACTGTGTATAATTTCTAAAGAGTTAATACTGTAAACCATTTCTTATATATTAAATCTCACAGTGCATTCCATGTTTTAAATGTCCAATTCGTGATCGCATGTACAGGAACTGAGTTGCTTAATGACAACTTCTGTTCTTTACTACAGTTCAGTGCAACCAAACACTATGTGCAAATAACTACATGCAGACATTCGTCTATGGTGCACTGTCAGGCAAAAATAAAGTGATTCTGAATTATCACTGATAGGTGATGGACTGTACAAATATAAAAATTTTCTCCTTTATTATTTTTGTAACACATGCTTGTAAATTATATCTTCATATTTCCTGTATATACTTAAATTAAGTTAATACTATTTTACTACTTGTAATGTGCCAGCGTGTGATGAATAATTGTTTCAAGAGAACTGCACTCAAATGAAATGTGTAGACTCGTCAATATAATATGTGAGGTTTGTCGATAAAATCAAGGAATTCTACCCCACTGTTCCCATTGGGGAATTAATGGCTGAAGCTCTTCAATTATTTTAATTCCTTGCAACACCCTTCTTTCTCCTACCTTGTGCTCGCTCCTTTTCGAAAGTAACGGCCCACTCTTCCTTACTGATGCTCGTTCCTTCTTGGAGGTAGCAGCCCATTCTTCCCTTCTGGTACTCGCTCCTTCTCGGAGATAACGGCCCACTCTTCCCTCCTGGTGCTCGCTCATTTTCGGAGGTAGCGGCACAATCTTTCCTCCTGCTGGTGCTCACTCCTCGGAGGTAGCGGGCCCAGCCCGTGCTCCTGGCGCTCGCTTCTTTTCGGAGGTAGCGGCCCACTCCACTCTCCCTACCTGGGGGATACCGAAGCTGTTTATATGGTGTACTGGGTGACCAACAGCCCAGTTCCAACTACTATCAATAGGCGTTGTGGCGTGGACAAGCCCAAAATAGGTTCCAATAACCAATTTCGACTGTATTCTCCAGGCAGCGACACACAGGGCACAGCCCTGGCTGTCAATCCCGACCCTGACATTTCAAGAGTCTTGTGCTGGTCCAAGAATAACCAGAATTGGCCAGCTGGTGCCCATCTTAACTCTCAGAATCACAACTCAGACAAACCCTGTGACGACAGCGCATGTCAAGCACCTAACTATGTGAACAAGAATGTCAGCCTAGTGCAGCACCTGTTAGCAGACACTGTTATTATACCTCGTAAATACTTGAATCCCGCTTTGTTTATGTTCCATTTCCGCTTAGTTTCCCCTTTGTTTCCTTCTCGTTTCCGCTTAGTTGGCCACTTTATGCTTTGTAATATATCATTTCCGCTTAATTTCTGCTTTTGTATCCTCATTGTTTCCTTTTAATAATCGCTTTGTTTTCACTTCATTTTCGCCAGGCGACATTCCTGTCTTGATCATAATATTAGGTTCCAGTCGCTTTAATGCATTTCTGAGAAGAAAATTGCGAAATTTGATATTATAGTGCAAATGTTACTTACCTAGCGCTACAGTCCAAAGATGGCAGTTGAACTGTTAAAATGTATTTAGGCCACAATCAGTAACACAATTTTTTTAAATTCTTAATTTGTCCGACTTACTGCAATTATTAAAATATATTAAACAGTTAAATAGAATATTTGCTATGGTGACAAATTTCACAGATTTTTCTCAGAGTTGTATAAAAAAGGAAACTAAAATAATACAATATGGCGACTGAAACCAAACTTTCTCCAAGCAGTAGCTGACTCTTTGGGGCTAGCAGAACTGTGGTCAGCCTGTTGGAAACCACCCATTTCCTTCTCAAGTCCTCCGCCAGCTTGTCCCCAAGTTGAAGCTGATGTCAAGAGGAAGTTCGCAGCAATCAGAGCAGATGTCACCGGTGTACATTTTTAATGAACCACTTGGAGGATTTGAAGATCTCCTCCTCAGTCAACCGACATTAACAGCACCTTTTCAAAGAAGAAACACAAGCAGAGATGTTCCACGCAAATAAAAAAAAAAAAAAAAAAAAAGGCGACACTGGTGTTCGCACCTAGTGTGGCGCAATCACTTTTCAAGATAACTCTTTCTGGTGAAATCTCTTTTCTGCTGTCAAACGAGGAAAGTATTGCTACAGGACCAAAAATATGGAGAAAAGGAAAGGACTAATTTCTTGTGTGTGTTTTTTGTTTTGTTTTTGGGCATGCAAATAAGTTCTTAATTGTAGGCTCTAGGCTTCTGGGCTGTAGCCACATCATTGTCGCATTTTCCAGACGTTTCAGAAGACAATGCCGCCACTATCTTCAGGGTGAAGTTATAGCAGAAGCAACTGCATCCCTTCTCCTACTGCTATAAATTCACCCTTAAGATGGAGACTACTATGGCTACCAAAACGACTGGAAGAAATGCGACAATGACACGGCTACAACTCAGAAGGCTACCACACAAGCCTGCGAACTTTAATATATACTTATTTGTTTATTGTTTTTATTGTATTGAAATAAAGCCCAAAAGAACTGTTCACAATGTGGTATGATCTGTGATAAACAAGCTAATGTTAGCATATATGTAGGTCCAACAAGTTCTTAATTCCACGTTATATAATAAAGATGTAGTAAGCTATCTTTGCTTTCATCAGGGTTCTACAATTACTTAGATTGAGTTGTAGTACTTTATTTGTTTTTATTGATATTTTTTTTTTGTTTTTTGTTTTTTTTGTTTTATTTAGATATAATCAAATACCTTCATATTAAACAATGAGAACATTATTTTCGCCGAAGAAGCCAGTGGGCTTCAATCCCCTCCTCCAAAATACCAACGTAAGAATCGTGATTGATGAAGAGAGGCGTTCGGAACTGCCATACTCATAATGTATTTTTCTTTATTGCATTTAACTTTCCAACAAACTAAATAAAGCTGTTTGTTATTAACATATGTTACATGCGTTATGTTATTTAGTTGTTATTTCATTGTAACATTTATTTTTCGTTGCTTCGTTGTCTGTCGGAGGAGGGGAACTTCGACATTCTTCAGTTAAGGATTTGTTTTTTCCTGTTCCAGTTACGATGGCCTGGCTTAAAGATCCTCCTAAACCTGCCTAGCGAATTTTTAGTAATTACAAGTGCTAAGCGAACACAATGAATTTCTGATTTTAGTGCACAGACAAATTATAATGAAACATTTACAAATTATACTCCTGTTAAACGTTGTGTAATGTCACTACCTTATACTAACTATTCAAATGAATTGTTTTATTTGATAGTCGTAGTAGTTTGCTGTTACTCATGTGACTGTAATAGTCTTAACGTTTATCATTTTATTGATATGGTCAGAATATTCTGCACTTCCCTAAAATAAACTAAACTTGGTGAAATTTTAAAATGACTTTACATTAGCAACTACTTTCAAAGAAACAGCCATCTTCGTGATGTAGCTTACAAAATACAATATTCACATCCAAAATCATTATGCTGTGAATATCAGTGAGCATAGACGAGCTTTTAATTTACAAATGTTACCTTTACCTCAAGAATTTGGCATCCTGAACGATTTTAAATAAAAATTGCAGGGTGTGCAGAAATTGGTTCTCTGCATACATCATACGACAGTTGGAGCCTAGTCTTTAGAAGCTGACTGAACCTATCCAACTCTGGAAGATGTTGACATGTTTTAGTAGCAAGCAAAAATTCTTCAAATCATGGAACATTTCCATAGAACAACACAGTAAGGTTGTTTATTTGGTAATTTTCAACCAGTTTCAACACTTTGAATTAATGTTACTGTTCCGGAAAATATTTCGCCATAAATCCCTCGAAATTATTTTTAAAAGTAAAAAAGTATATTTCGTTGTTTTACCATAAGTGTTCTATAATAATATTACATAAGAAGTGGCTGAAAGTTAAATTTAAGTAAATAAAATCCTCTTATATGAATATTATAACTCTAGATGCAAACAATTATTGCATTTAATATTTTGTTCGCATTTCTTAAAACTGTATTACAATTCAATTTTAAGCATGGCTTTGATTTAAGATGTGTCTGTGAAAATTAACAATAATGTCAATCTTAAATGAATGAAAAAGTATTGTACTTTTGAAAATAAATGGAAGTGAAAAACTTTATATAAATCGTAGCTATTGTATACACTGTATGGCACAATGCGTGACTCTGATGTATAAGTAATGTAATACATATTGATTTCAAATTTTAGTCAGAATTAGTGAAATGTAGTTGACTGTTGCATGCCAAAGAAAAATCCAGCATCACATCTCTTCATTGAGCAGGTACAGCAAATAAAATTGGGGAAAGAAACTCGTAATAATTTAAAAAACTTGTTTACTTGTACACATATAAGAAAATAAGTTACAAAGTAATTGCTTGTTTACAAAAATTTCTTATTGGAAACCTCACGAATCGTCTTCCAAATAAAATACTTCTCTTTATCTTCTAATATAGTAAATTTGTGTAAATATCTTTACTCTAAACGATCTGTTTTTCAAACATAACTTTCCAACACTTATTCAGTTCTTTGGAATGTTTTAGCTATTGACTATCACCACATTTGGTCTCCGCTATAATTATTATTTAAATGTTTTAGGCACTTTTTTAAAATCTCCACACAAGATATCACTTTTCACAACGGTTCTTCAAGAAGAAATTTATTCTCGATTGTTCGGCTCGCGGCGAAACACTCGGACGACCAGCACCGCGAGCGTAGAGTACTTGTAGCACTCGTCCGCATTGTTGCTATTCGGAGATGGAAAAGAAAAACTCCGGCACACGACACAATACAAATTTTGAATTCTTCATAGAATTATACCACACCAACAGTAAAACATTTTTTTTTTTTTTTTTAGTTTTTCTAGGATATTAATCCAGGTAATTTTGTGCGCCAATACTTTTAAAAATGTTGGTATGCAGTACTATAAATCTGGAATGTAACACTAAAGTTATGGTGATAGTAACGATATTGTGGCATATATTACCAGAACTATGGTACTCAAAACCGGAATTGTATTACATAGCACCGTAATTTCGGTATTTCTGGTACTACCACAGTTGTCTGATGTGGCAAACATAGCCAGTTTCTCGTGGTCGGGTGTTTGGGTTGCTTGGTGTTTGCGGGGAGTGTTGGGGCATAGGCCCTGGAGCTCACATGGAGTTCTGCTTGCTGCGCCTGATGCGGGAGATGCCCTGGAAGGAGCGACGCATGAGGCGTCCAACGTCGCTCCTCGGCTGGCTGGGTGGTAACGAGAATCCATCCGCCTCCTCTACCGTAGATGACCTGCGCACCCCACAAACAGCCATACAAGAAAACTGTTGCCAACTTTGCATTACATACAAATGAGGTAGAAGTATAACGGAATGAGGAGTGATTATATTTTAGTCTATGTGTTTGTGGTTGGAGGAAAGGGCACAAATATCCACACTGTAAGGAGCAGGCCTAAATTTTTATCCAGCAAATGAATGAGGTCCTATTCTTACCATAATTTTAAGTAATATTACTCTTCGGCTTCTATTTCATTAGCTTCGTCAGTGCGCTTAAGCTGACTCCATAAACTTAGTCTTTCACATAACACTTATATTTCTTCAGATATATTTAGGGTAGTTTATGCTTCTGTTGCGAAGGTGGTAATGAACTCTTTGACAAAGTTTGATAACCAGGATTTAATTTGCCCAAAAACAATTCTACTTTTACCCGTATTGCTGAATAGTCATGTAAGGATATTATTCGTCACATTCTGTTTCAGTTTTATGATCAGCTTGTTACACGACTACAGATTTTTCCTTATAAATTCTCTGCCTGATCTTTGCTAATGTAATAATTTGCCCTGATTTAATTTTCTGTTGAGTTCTTCGACAACATACTAATATACGACGATTACACGTGGTAAACGAGAAGTGCACTGAATTACTTTTTATCGACAACTTAACAATGTCTACACATCAACTGTATAATGAAATAAAATACAGTTGTACAATATCTGCTGAAACTATCAACTTACCTTTAAACGTATAGATCACATTGGAGTCACCATACTTAATGCTGAGAACTATAGAGACTGCCAGTTTTCTAATCTCCCACAATATTTATTCTTGTACCAGCGTAGGTCACATAATCTATTTTTAAGACAATTTAACAGTGGAAAAGAAACCTTACATTACTACTCACTATATTTATTTACTCATTCCTTTTTTCTATCGGCAATCAAACAACTTTTTCATAAAATAATCAGTCTCATAATCACACAGTCCAGCCACAAGAATTATAGAGTGGTAAAAAGATTAAACGCAGCCCCATAAAACTGGTGATTTAAATCGATGTGTTAGAAAATGTCAAGATATGTTTACAATAAGTTTTTGCAGACATAAGCAGTCTCGAACAACTTGTCACATAATTACAATCCATGTATTGCATATTTAAATAAACAGTGTTCTTCTGTTAGTCTAAGAAAAGACAGTTGTGTAAGCAAAAAGCATGCTTTGCGATACTGATTATTCTGACAAAACCCTCGAGAAGGATGTTTGTATGTACGGCAGGATGTACACTGTGTCCCAAATGTCTGCTATGGATTTTGTGAAGAGTCGGCAACAATACTAATTGAGTATGTATTTATGTATTTCTGTATGTTGAAGCAAAACTGTGAAACATTTTTACTGAAGGCTTCTCGATTATCACAGAGTGCGTTCAAGGTGTGCTTTAGTTCTTGTCTCGTGTTATGTGAAGCATATCTGCAGCAATAGTCGAAATTTCTTTAGACAGTCACGTACATAAACTTATTGTTTGATACATGTTGCTTTTGACACAACCTCACGAAAATCCAGTGGGCTTAATTTGTGTGAATGT
Source organism: Medauroidea extradentata (assembly GCA_003012365.1). NCBI lineage: Eukaryota > Metazoa > Arthropoda > Insecta > Phasmatodea > Phasmatidae > Medauroidea > Medauroidea extradentata. The sequence goes on along the minus strand of PNEQ01117400.1, from coordinate 39,796 downwards.
CGATACCAAGGATGGTGGTGGTGAGAGGGTTAGTCAACCCTTTAACACAGAGGTTTTAAGAGCCGATGAGATGAGACCAAGGAATTGGACTATCTTTGTCAATCTGTCTTCCTTGAAATGTGCTGCCTAGACAAGCATGGGCCTTCTGACCCAAATGAGATGGGTCACCATCTTGTTGGAGTAAGATGTTAGGCTGAAAATAATCGATTTTTGATAATGTGTACAGTTGAAACATGTCTAGGTAGTAGTTTGTGTTGACCACTTGTTCTAAAAGAAAAAAGGAGTGTTCAGTAAATTGGCAATGCATTACAAACCATTACACACTAACTTTGGGCTCATGCAGACATTCCCTATTGACAGTTTTTGCCCCTCCCCCCTACACACATACATTGCATCGCGAATTGGCCCGAGCTGAACCTTAGTGGATGGACTCGAATGGGTCCCACTTCGCTCCAACCATCCTGGGAAGGAAGCACCCCACGCCGACAACGAACCACACCCCATCCATTAGACGATCGTCCTGCCACCAGCCACTGTGGAAACATGAGAGCTGGAGCTGAGCAGACTGCAATCCCACGAAGATGTATGTATAACCTATACACCTCTGAAAAGTGCAGTTGTGCCACGTGGATGGGATCAGCTTCATCGTGGACTGCCGGATAGTGGTCATTTACACATCTACAAGAAAGTAAAAGGCACTGACCCTGTTCCAAAAATTACTTGCTCGCGAACAAATGCTCTTGATTACTGGCAAACATTATTGTAAACTCCACTTCTACAAGGTGTAAAAATATAAACATTCGTTCTCACGAAAACCTGATTAATCTTCCCACAGAGCAAGGATACAGGACTTGGTGTGTCTTCCAGTACATTCTGCGCCAAGAGTTACATAGTGCCATCAATATGATTGGCAGAGAAGTTAGTCATTCATACCCAGTCCGTCATCTGCTCCCAAAGCAGCATACCTGTAAGTGGTAGTCTTGTATAACTGGAACTTAAGTCACCAGCTGACTTTCTTTAAAACACTATTATGTGTCAGATTGGTGCGACTACTAAGCTATGACTGCCTTAACAGGGAGCAATGGCATCTGAAGTCTGTGTCAACTCATGAACGGTTCTGTACCACTCTGCGTTTATTTTCGGTGTAATGATTGTTTATGTAAGCCAAATATTCAGAGTAGCATTACAGAATAAATTCACCAACCTGGACATTCACAACACGAGACTGTAAACGAGTAATATAGATACTGGGTACATCTTTGCCAATGTCTATGCCCAGTGTACTACAATTTACCACACTCCCAACACCTCGGTGTTCACCACACACAAATTGCAAAAAGCCAAGTCAACCAGCATTCTTCTCACCAAAACTCTGGCGAAGTTTGAAACCCACCCGAACTTCGTGGGACAGGACACGTAAGACCCCCAAGGTTTTCACAGCTGAGTGCATTCAAAGCCATACCAGGTATAGTGGTCCAGTTAAAGAGTGGCCCAGTGTTAGCGCTACGGTAACAGGCGATGTGCACGCAAGGTGGATAACCACAAACCATCAAATGACACATTAGCTGTTTGTAGAGAAATTTTCAGTCTGCTACAATAGCACACTTGCGAAATTGCAAACTCAGTTTTTCAACCGAAGACAATAGCACAGCGAGGGCTGTGAGGTTTGATTTATACTGCAATGCCAACACTTTGATGTGCTTTTATCCACATTTAACTATCACAGATGATTTGGAAACTTTCCTTCAGACTGTGTTACTGGAGTACACCATGCTATGTCTGGCAATATAAAATAGTTATGATAGTCATATTCATTTCTGTGGGCATTTTGTATAACACAGACGAGTTATATGAAGATGCACACCATAAATAATCGACCATATCACAAGGACATCATTTTAGCAAGGCACCTGACACATCTGCCCACCATCAAACTAACATACTGAATACAGCTGGGAGAAATTGGATCTGGTATTGTGTGCAAAAGTGGCACAAATAAACAAGCATCAAAGTAGAACAAAAACAAGCCCCCACCACCAGGACCCAGACCTCCAAGAGGGTTAGGATAGGCGTGCAATACTCAGGGGACACGAGTCCCCAAGGTTCCTCGGTCAGGCTCGAACTATTTTATATATAATTATAAAACAATACATTAATAAATTTAATTAATAACTGTATTTACGGTATTTTCATAACTAAGCCCTCAACGGATGTTAAATTAGGCAGGGTACATTATATCATTGCATTATTTCCTTGTTATAAACGGACGATATGCAGAAAAAGCCCTACGCCACACGTTGTAAAGGGTGTCAGAATTTCTCTTGGCGGGCCTACCAGGATCATGTCATTATTTACTAGACTGGCCACTGCACTGGCATAAGGACAGTCAGTCAAAATCTAACAGCCGTAAACTAGCATTAAAAAATGTCGAGGCACTAGCAGTCCGCGACAAACACATGCAAATACCATACATAACTATCATATTCGATAGTTGTGAATGTCTTATTCTAACCATTCCCTGGTTACGACAACATGGCCCACATATAGCATGTAAGATTGCGGAAAGACAGCAATTGACTTGATTTTGGCTTGCCATTACAAGCCCTATTTGGTAAGTTTGATTCAAGCTTGAGTTAAGCTAATTTTTTTTTAAAGTTCTATCCTGTCTTGTATGAGGCAAGCTTGCTCTAACCTTGCATCAAGCTTTCCTGGCTAGTTTGCTGCAGATTTGTCGTGTGGAGACTAGTTAGCTTTATTCAAGCCTACTGGCTTGACGTGACAAACTTGCTGCAAGTGTGCAGACTTGTCATGGCAAGCTTGATTCAAGCTTGAATGATGCAGATTTTGCTCTCTAGGGATGAAGTCATTGAATTGTTATTTGACCACATACACTTCAGACTTGTGCAGTGCAATGCATCCACTACATACAACGCTTCCAGCCATCAGTGAATGTGACTGAACTTTCATATGTTCGATTATGCCATTCCCGAACAGCACCAGTTGGACTGTGTGCGGTGTGAAGGACATACTATGAAAGAGGAGTGATGTGTTCACATGCGGAGATCCCCTGCGTATACCCACATTGCAATGCATAACTTCCCGATATACCATGACAATCCAATATACATGCCATCAAGTGAATACACATTGTTCTAATGCAGCATCATCAAGCAGCAGGGGAGTCAGGTTTATGTAATTGTTTCATAGAGCCTGACACTGTCAGACCCAAGCCTTTTTACCCGCGACACACCTATAAGAGTGCTTCACGAGTTTATTCCCCAGCGCAATGTAAGTCTGGGGTTAACCCGGTGCAACCAGGGGCGAGCACCTCGCACGCGATCCGACACTGGGTCAGTGCGCTAACACAACGGACCAAAAATCCCTCGAGAAAATAGAAGTAAAATGTTTATTTTGAATAAGCATTTTATAGATAGGACAAGTAGACAGTAAGCAAGGGTGTTTTATGTATGTTGGGTGAGACGTAAAGAGCAGAGTATGTTTAGTAATAGTAACACTTTTAGTAATAATATTTTAAAGTCACACGGTGCACGAACTTGGGAACTCATCATTAGAAAGACACAAACATTATGTGCACAATTCAATTTGAATAATACTTATATTTAGTGATTAAGAGTCATGTTTTTGTATGTATCATGTCATCTCATTTCACGGTTAAGGGACATTTTGGTTTTGGCGGGAGCGCCGAATTGTGTCCGAGGCTCCGCGCCAAGGATACGGCAGTTTTCATCAGCGGGCAGACAGATCGGTCGTGTGTCACTCCCGCACGCGCTCAAGGGCTGCAACTTTCTCTTTCACCTTCCATTTAGCTGCATTAGCCAATTTTAGTACGTAAAACATTTGCTAAGCGCCCTTTGAGAGAGTTCCGGCATGGGGAAGACTCGCTGCCCCCCGGTTATTGAGAGTAAATGTCGCATCCCCGTATGTGCGAGCATTTCTAACATGGCCCCCCGCGATGCCTAATTCGCACGTCCGCTAACCCGGCTCTTGTACCATCATCATTACATTCCAGGTAATACATATGTTCAGGAAACTGTTCAATTGGTGAGTTTTTCTTTTATTCAACTTAAGAGTATCCGTTTCACCCTTGGCGTGTCACCAGCCCATAGGTGACTAGAGTCAGTGCTTTCATACAGTGTAGTTGTGGTGTGGACAGGCCCATAACATGTCCGACAGGTAACAGTATTCATCGCAGTCAGCTAGACAGACCCCTCACAGGTATTTAGCCCGGGTGTTCGACCACGACCCTACAAACACAAGAGTCTCGTGCTAGTCCGAGTGCAGACTATGCTGGCGCCCTTCTCACCATCATTTAGCTGAACAAACGTAGCCTAGCTCACCATGCAAACACCTGTGAGGACCGGTCGACGTCAAGCCCTGTTAGAGTATTGTGACTACAACCTTGCAAATCACATTATTCCCCAACAAGAATAGCTCTTGGCGATTTTGGATCGACTACTTCATTACCAAAATTTCAGTAAGACCAGAAGTCAATGTCAAGGGAGCACTCAGCGTTCTTGACTCCACCAAGTCAATGTCGTCTCTACAGACAGACTACTGGCAGCTTGTAGGTGCACCGAAAGATCGACAGAAAACTGCCATCACTCTACCAGATGGTAGAAGGAACTAATTTTGTGCAATGGCATTTGGTACCAATTGTGCACTAACAACATTACAAGCCTATGACAGTCCATGTATTAGAAAAGATGGCTGTTTTCCTCTGCTTTCCTCGACAATGTGGTCGTCGGGTCAAAAACATGGGAAGAACATTGAAAACATCTCGCCCTGGTTCTATAATGCATTACATACACATCCTGTCACACGCCAATAAGTACCACATCGGCAAATGCATGTCTAATTATCGGTCTCATGGTGAGGATGGGAACAGAACCATGAGCGACCAATGCCTATGTATGTGGATAAACTGGTAAACATACACACGAAAACCGATGTACATTCACCCATCTGGAATCGTGGAACGAAGGAACTCTCAGGCTGAACAGTTAGAAGCGAACTGCTTAAGAGCACAGCACTACAGTGCCATGCATCACAATACCCTGCGGCTGCACAACAGGCGAGCCAGGAAAAGCACAAAAGGAAACCTCATGTTCCAAAGTATTATTAACTGATGCACTGAAGTCCCTCATAACTATTCTCGAACCAAATCTATGACAGCCCTGAGACTCCATCATGGACCGATGTCGGACATCGGGAATATCTGAAGCACAACAAGATGAGTAAAATACTACGGGCAATATCAGTCCCACTGCTACCATTGCATTCACTGGTAGCGACAGAACAGCAAGATATATATGGACCCACATCTGGCAAGGCCATTGCCCCTCTGTTTCAGAAACTGCTCGGAGGCCATTCAACAACACAGCACACAATATCGAAACACCCTTCATAAAGATGGTTGCACTGGCATCCTCCATTGAGGCAACAGTCGAATGTACACTAGGCCCCTTGACTTCCTCAATTGATCTTTTTGACATGCGTCAAAATAGCAACATACGACAATGCCTCCAGCATTCTTACAACCAGACCACAGCATTGCCGCTGCCTGCCTCCACGAGACGAATCTCAACCAGGCAGTTAATCGAAATGACGTTGGCTCCAAATGTCGGCATGGTGTAGGTGTATCAGTGCCCCTGAGAACCACTACCGGCTGCGACCTCCGCCTGTGGCAGATACTCCAGTGCTGCGGAAAGTTCACCAGGTGACAGTAGCAATATGCGAGGTCAAAATGGCTCCAAATTGGGCAGAGGAAATGAGGCATATTATGCTATCCAGTGTTGACAACAGAGTTCTTATTGTTCTCGTCAATCACATCACACCACCTACAGGCACCTAACCCTTTCATTTCATGGCAGTGTGAGAGAAATGCCGAGCCTATGTGACATACACTACCAATCAAATAACTACATAAACACTGTGAGTGAAATGTAATATTTACTTAAATCTGAAGAAAAAAAGTTGCGTAGTGCTAAATTCACTCTAAAATTTAGTGTATAAACTAGAAATACAAGTACTTTCTGAGAAATCTGATCAATGACCACCACTGTAAGTTTACATTGACAACCTAACAAAATTAGCAAACATAAAATTCTTACATCTCTCATACTTAGTAGTAATATATACACATAATATTACTTAAGACTGCCTAACAGTCACATAATTTATAGTGAATTTGTCACATCAGTTAAATCGTTTTGTCTTTCCACAGCCATTCAGCCAAAACCTTTTTTTATGCTACAGGATGTAAGTTAGGACAAAATTTCTTTGTAAAATCGGAGACATTTATTTTCTTGTTCTCATTGTGTTGGTTGTTTAAGTGCCTCTATAAAATACATTGTATTTTACCTCAGGGGAAGATGAGTTTTGACACACTATCTAGAGCAGTGGTCTAACTACCATGCCGACTATTCCTTAGCCTGGAATCAGTAGGCACATGGGAGACTTCATGCCATGGCCCAGCAGGCTTATTTATACTACTAGTTTACTGCAATAATAATTATTTTCCAGAACAATTTTGTTTCTTCGCCTACAATGTACAGATTTCTACAGTGCAGACTCACATCCATCTGGTTTTATTTATTTTTCATGTAATTTTTTCTTGCCCACAAGGTGTGTTTGTATTGGATATTAACTAGTGCATGCCTAAATCTGCACACTCGCTTCTAATTATACCTTATGCATACCTGTACATGCACTCGAACAAGCTTGTCTCTTGTGCTGTGACAACTCAGTGCAACAAGTGTGGGACATCATGTGTGCTACTGAAGTGTAGTGTTTAAATTTAATAATTTGTGTTATCTTTAGTACATAATATGTTTGTCCAGTGTTTTTCGAGTGTTTTCCGAGTGCTGTGAGAGTTCTTCATCGTGTGCCGTAGTTTTTCAGTGTATAGAAATTCAAACTATGTTTCGTACATTGACCGTGGACCACACCACAACCCCCTTCAGTACATCATGACTGGTGCACTTAATGTGGCCTGGGCGAGTACAAAGGGGGAGGGGGAAGGTGTCGTAGCTCTATTAGCAGGGTACCACGTGGGTTTTGGCGGGAAAACTGAACATGCAAACTGCCGGCTGCTCGGTGCATAGTTGCGGGCTGCAGGTCTACCACCAGTGTGACGACTTCCCTTTTAGATCCTTCATGTCAATGTTGGGTTGAGCCTGTTGAATGTGCTGGTTGGTAGGTATAACTCCCTAAGTGCCAAGAAGTGGCCATGGTCGAAATAACTCACTCGTGGTTTTTATTTGCATTCGTTCAACTGGTACAATGAATGCACTAATATGTAAATTAAGTGAACCCCACTCTCGATGCCTGTGGGTGGCTCAAGCTGAGAAGCATGACATGTGGGTACACGACTGTGTACGATATTATGTGATGGAAACTAAAACCCTGGACGACTAAGCTCGCAGGGATGGGGATGGTGCTACTCCTGGACAGAAACAAATTAATTTAAACGTTCCAGTAAAGTGAAGTGACTATTGTAGCTAAATGATCGCCAAAGACAATGCTGGTCAAGGAGCTGCATTGCCGCGTGGTTTTTACCTCCTAATGCTAAAAACAAGACTAACTCATCATGGCGGCCGCTCCTGCTCGCTGTAGGGTGTGGGCGCGAAAATGAGTCAGTGCCACCGCTTCATGCACTATTGAGTAGTGAGAAAACATATAAAACACTTGAAAAAATTTACAAACACAAAATAACCCAATGTATTATTAATTAATAGAAAGCAGCTTACTGAAAACCATGATAAATGGCACATTGGGGGAAATTACTTTTAGATGCCTTCCACTCTGGTTAGCTTGTTAAACTGTTACTCTCAGTCCGAGCTGGCATTAAGTAATAAAAGATTACACATTATGCACTTAGATCTATTAATATTTTCACTGTACACAAATATAAATAACAACACTTGGTACACTCCATACAGGCCTTCATGTTGTCAGGTTGTCACACTGGACCATTCCTTTCACTCCGGAGTCATGGCCTTTATTACATAAATCATAATTGTTGATGGTACGTGTAGTATTGGTACTCAAAAAATTAGGGAAAAAATTACTGAATATAATGCAGTAGGTTTTATGATCATTGTGTAAATAGTGATATTCATTTTAGCACTTTGGTGCATCTTGCATATTGACATGATCATGCCTTAAAATATTACCAATGTCCCTTCCTATGGAGAGGCTGTTGCACGTGGGGTTGATTTTGATCGTTGCAATTACAACTTATAATTAATTATTCCTTTGTGGTGTTGGAGTGACCATGTGGTCACATTAAAATAGCTGCTCAGTTGGACCTGATGGCCATGGAATTATCCTGGGTGCGTTCCGAAGTCCGGTCAGGTAGCGTATGGTGCTGACAGTGGTTGCTGGGTGTCTTAATATGGTGCACCGATAGGTCGCCAGGTTGAATGTGCGGCCGAGCACATGTAACACAACGCTCCCTCACTACTGTCCCTACGAGATATGAGAGTCCTGCTAGTACTGACATAGCATGCTGGAACACACCCGGCGGCGACGCCCAAACAAGCTATGGCACACAGACACCACTGATGGTGCGACATGTAGCATCACAGTGTAAATGAGGGCAGTGATGAACCCATCCATGCCATACTTGCTGGGATCTATGTAACTGAGCCTTAACTCCATGTAACATACTGACGTGGCAGCCTTTCACTGGGCATCAGTCCCATCAAATCGTCTTTGGCATCCCCATAAGCACCAAATAAGCAACCCGCACAATACTTAGAAGCAGTGAACTAGAATTAAGTGATAGTAATACAGAAGCAACGTGTGTCGGGAGTGACAGAAATTAAGAGGACTGACAATTAGTCGTTACGCGATCCATCGCATAACAAGCCAGCAATTCAGTGGTACACCGACCACGTTTTCACGTGTTTTTATAACTCACAGACCGGCAAAGGGCATCAAAATTAATATTTTAAGCTTCCTTAGTTGGCTTTTAGTGGCACATAGGGGAGGTACAGCACAGGCTGTTCCAAGCACCAGCACTCGTCTTAGTTTGATTACATAGTAACATTAATCTTATATACTTGACTGGAATGATTCATTGGGTGTGCAGGGGGCCGATTAAATATCACCACTTGTGTGTTGCACTGGCGCAGCACAACTTAAGGAAAATCTGCTGTGCACCTGCACCTCTAATCGTAGTTGGAATTAAATATACTTGGAAACACAAGACACAAGGGGTGGAGCCCAGTTTGGCTCGGTACAACTGTCTCCCCTCTCCAACTCACAGAGGCCAATCATAAAATTTGTAACATCATTCTCACTGCCACTTGGATGGCTGTTTCGCTGTCTGCTAACCGCGATCTTACATGCAGATATAGCTTCCATGTGGCAGTGTACAATTTCTCGCACTTAAAGTAATGTTTGGTTATATATTTTTTAAAACTCAAATTGTGTAGCCATCTCCTGCTTATACAAGGATGTAAGAAGTGTAGGTTCATATTAAGTTATGAAGGAAGACGTCACAATATTTTCATTGATTGTGTATAAGTCGTAGTTGTGTTTTGACAAGTGAAGAACAAATTTCCATTACGTCGTTCTATCTATCAGTGTAGTGGATGCATGTGTTCGTTTTTGTTGAATGACATTGTTCGTGAATAATTAGAGCTTTGTTTATGGAGAGCAGCAGTTTTGTAACAAGATTGAAATACATCACAGTGGTTTTTGCCAAAATACAGTCTGTAACAAGCTTTTTTATAATTTATGTTGCAAATGGAACATGAGGTTCTAAAGTGATGGATGTGTGATGCGATTAGAGCAAATATTATGTATACATTTTAAAATTTGTACTGGAATTTATTTCAGTGATAAAATTTGAAAATTCACGTAAGTTTTGTAATTTCTGTGGTATGGTATTTGTGACTTCATGAGTGCACTGCCTAATGGACTATAAATGTGGCTTTTGTCTTTCAGCGAGTCGTAAGTCATAAAATCGTGATATGTTAATTATTTCAAAATAATTCTGTGCTAATGTGTAGTGAATTAGCATGGCTTTCGTAAAAGTACATTTCTTTAGATTTAATTGGGCCTAGATGATTGCGAGTTCAATTTTTACCGAGGTAGGCTTAGGTGTGACTTGTATAGACAGCAACAACAGTCTTACGAAAGACTATAAACTAAAATTTCAGTCCCCTCATTTTATGAGATAAAGAAAATCCCATCAGAATCACACTGAAATAATGCACATGTCATGTAGAAACAAATGAAGTCAGCGAGGAATATAGGCTATGTGATGTTGAAATATCCCGCCCAAGCAAGGCAAATACAGAGGTAATTTCACTGCTCTCAGCAATTAGCAAAACAGGTACATCTAAAACACTTTCGCTATTTATTTTCATCATCATTTGCATAAATTGTTTTTAAGGATACAAATAACCTCGTCCCTCGTCAGTTGCACAACTCTATAATTTTTTCCTCGTCTCGTCTGCCACGGAAAATTTCCCTCAAACCATATTCCGCAAAAAAAAAAGATCCTTAATTTTTTTTTAAATTGCTTCTTTAGTGAAAAGATTTTCAGTTTCGCACATCTACTGCATTTCGTTACTAAAAGCTACAATGTGGACACGGAAACATAAATAATTAACGTCCATATAACACTGGATACAGAAAATGATATCCGACCTTTATTTTAATTTCGCTTTCACACCCGTAATTTGGGCAATGCACATGCGCGAAGGGAGCAGATGGACCTGCATCGAGCCATTTGCTGGTGTAGATTTTCTGCCTCTTTGCATTTGTCACGTAACCACTTGCACCTGTGTGTGCATATTTATTACATAAGTATAGTACAGCACAGGTGCAAATTTTGCATAGCATCTCTCGATAGCGATATTTAATCGACCCCCAGGTGACTGAAATCCCTTTGTGTCAGGAATTGGGAAGCCTAAATACTACCAGACGAAAGTATATTAGTGATGGTGAGTTGGGAGATTTTTGAAGCCACCGTGTTTGACCTTACGACACCAGACGTGCTATGCTGAGTGTCAATTCTCCTTTAAATTTTCTGGTGCCTGGTCGGGAAGTTAGATTGAAGTATTGCCATACTGACAGATATTCTCTTTTATGTTGTCACAGAAGAAATTCTGCTCCTAGGCTCCTTCTCTCTTCAACATCCACTATTACGACCACATCCTCATTTCGAAATCTTTTATGTACACTTTATCAAGGCTTTTTAATCCAATAATGATTCAGTGTTCTAATGCTATTGTTTGCTATAGTTTAGTTTACTGGTTACATTTTGTGTTTTCTTTTGTCCTCGAGCAAATGCACTCCCAGTAGTTGCCTTTTTGCTGGAACTGAGTCAGTCGATCTTCGAGCCTGTTACAAGGAGCATGCCCTGTCGGGCGCTTCAACCCTACCAACACAGCAAGTCCCCAGGATGTCCTAGGGACATCCTCTGAGGATATTCGGGTACATGCGATCCTCGGGATGTCCTAGGGATGGATATTTCAGATGTCCTAGAGCTCCGAAAAGCCATGTCCCTAGGACATCCCAAGTACGTCCCAAGTACCTCCTCGAAAAGTTTGTCACATCACAGGAATCTCCTTGGAAGACGAATTTGGGTCATCCTAAATTCCTCATCTGGGGAGCTCCCAGGGATGTTCTTACAGGGAGCTCCCACGGAGCTCCTCTGAGGAACTCCCTGGGATGTCCGAGCAGGAGTTATTCGGGATGTCCCAACATGCACTCCCTGGGATGTCCGAGCAGGAGCTCCCTGGGATGTCCGAGCAGGTGCTCCCTGGGATATCCGAGCAGGAGCTCCCACGGATGTAGTGGATTTCTAGGCAAGTTCCTATTATGACCACTAGATAGTTCACGATATTATTTAAATATACATGAGGTTTGTTGCAATTAATTTAGTAGATAATTCATAACATTTATATATGTCTTAAGAAATTGGTAAATTTATTAATTTCGACACATATATTTTATTATTACTGGTAGACTTTTGGAAGTTGAAGCATTAAAAAAATGTCATTACAGACGAATTGTTTATTCAGAAGATTTTAAGATGCTACATTAACAATTATGTGTATTTGACTGTGTGTTAAATACTAAGTTTACACATCACCAAAACAAATACATTTGTTTTCTTTTGTGATGAATACTAAACTTTTACTTTTGCTGCTCCTAGGGATGTCCCAGGGATGCATTTAATACAGGTCCTAGGGAGCGCCTAGGGATGTCCCAGGGATGTGTTTAATACAGGTCCCAGGGAGCTCCTAGGGATGTCCCAGGGATGTGTTTAATACAGGTCCCAGGGAGCTCCTAGGGATGTCCCAGAGACGTGTTTAATACAGGTTCCAGGGAGCTCCTTGGGATGTCCTGGGGATGCATTTAATGCAGATCCTAGAGAGCTTCTGAGGATGTCTTGGGGATGTGTTTATTACAGATCCCAGGGAGCTCCTAGGGATGTCCCAGGGATGTGTATGTCAGACATCCTGGGGATGTCCGTAAGTAGTACTTTTCCATTAACTTTTCCTACATAAAAAGGACATGAAATGAACTTCCCTAGGACCCTAGGGACGATAGTTCCACATCCTACGGACGTCCTCATAATGTCTGTATGCTAGTAGGGAAGTCCTTCATGGTGTCTGACACTAACTGAGTAGTTTACAATAGTTGTAAGTTTCTAGTCTGAAATTTATTTTATTCTTTTTTAGACCTAGAGGCTCCTCAAATCCTTCTGGCCATCTCAGCTCAGTGACATTAATTTTACATACTACCCACAAAGCAATAAATGCTGGCTGCAAGCTTGCAACAACCATGGCATGGTAAGGATGAAATCTTGGAACAACCTTAACAGGGCAAGACTGAAAGCTTGCAGCAAGCTTGCAGTAAGAATTCTAGTCTCCACTAAAAAAGCCTGCAACAAGCTTGTAGCGTCAAGCCTGCTGCAAGCTTGTCGCATCGAACCTGCTGCACGTTTTCTAAGTGGAGACTAGAATTCTTGCTGCAAGCTTGATGTAAGCTTCCAGCCTTGCCATGTTAAGGTTGCTGTCTGCTTTCATCCTTGCAGTTACGAGGTTGTTGCAAGCTTACAGCAAGCCGTTTGTGCTATGTGGATTGACAAGTGCAAGTTTGTTGTAGTCTGCACCGTAACCTCTTTTATTAAGTCAATGTTTACTGTGTTATCTTTTTTTAAATGTAAATAAGTCAAGTGAAAATTGTATTACTTAAGACAGAGTCCATCATTATGTCTAAATGTCTTCAGTTGGCTAATCTAGTACATAATAGGATTTCATCATCAAACCATGCCTTATATGAGTAATATATTATATGTTTTATTTTATCATTTACCTTTCAAATAGTCAATTCTGCAGAGAATTTTTTTTATATAGTTCCTCTACGAAAGCTGTAGAAAAATGTGTGTGTAAAAGACAAGAGTACATGGCAACAACTCATATAATACTCAAGCAGATGTGATGCTATTACGTTATTTCAGTTTCAGAGAGCTTGCTACAAGCTTGCATCACGTGAGATTAAGCAAGCCATGGGCAGCCATAGATGAATTGCTTGTTGTAAGCTTGCATCAAACATATTTTGATAGGCTTGTGACGCAAGTCAAAATAAAGGGAAGGGCAAGGTTTGCCGCAAACTTATGTGCTATGTAGGTAATGTTCCCACCTCTGGCCTAATGCCATATTCCATACTGTATCCCACTGGAAGAGTTTTGGGCTCCTGGGCCACTTCAGATACTCAACCATCTGATGTGCTCAATCCTTCTTGTATGTATTTTTTCAGTGAGTAAATCTCCATCGAATTTTCATGCATCTTTCATTAGTTTTCTCCTGACATTTGTAACTTAAATATAATGTCAAGTGTGAAATGATGCAGCTGGAAATGTGGAAGGGTACGTTTTCAGTCACTCCATGTGCTATGGACTGTAGGCCGCACCACGTGGTGCGGCCTACAGTCCATAGCACATGGAGTGACTGAAAACGTACCCTTCCACATTTCAGGGTGCTCATTCCACACTTGTAACAAAGTCCCTAACCCGGCCATCGGCATCACGATACTGAAAAAGGCCTCATCATTTTTCGGATAGATAGATTTCCTCCACAGCTTCCCAGCAGCATTCCTTTCCTACCTACCTTTTCAGATCTGTTTCTATCTCATCACGTGCCAACACTCCACCAACCGTACTCTATATGTTCCAAATTCGATGTACCACTGTACTCTTATACCTTTCGGCATTCCAACACGCCACTCATTCACTGGCTCTACAACAATATCACATAGGGAGTGGCCATACCTATGATAATGTATGGAAGTTAAGTGTCCATAACTCAAAATACCTCAGGCCTTTGATGGGATGCCCAAAAAGCCGGTTTCCACTACGTCACTTCCTGTCTACTCATACACCCAGGCATTTCACTACATTCGTTATCAATACAACATTAGCGAAACTTAATTGGGGTGTAATTATTTCACATACCCCCATCAAGTTGGAACATTTGGTCAGCAGCATTGTGTTCTCACACCTTTGGCGTGCATGTTCATATTTATTGTGTATTGTATGTATAGTGTTACACTGGTGTACTCAGTGACCCTACAACTCAGGTAAATTCATTGAGTTAAACTGAATCTATACGTTGTAGCATTGAAGAGCCGATAATCTGTCCAAAATGTGATATACTCGCAATTGTATTGTCGACGTCTGTTCACAAGGCTTATTCGACCACATCCCTAGTGTTTCTAAAAATCCCATTGTTGTTTTGAACGCCACATTTAATGGCAAGCCAGCATCCAGTTATGGCCAGTAATTTTCAATAGGAATTTCTAGTTTTTTGTTATCGAACATAAATGTAGGTTATGAAGATAATCAAGTTTATCATGCATGAATAGGAATAGGGGAGTGAGGGAACCGGATAGGATCAATTACATGCGAATTAACTTAATCGAAGGAAACACGAATGTAATAATGCATTTTCTTAATATTGATAGCCAAATACCTTACAGTCCTATCATAACGTATTTGGGATATCATTCTAAAGGCGAAATTGTTCCACTTTGATAGTATTTCACAACTGGCATCAGTTTATTACTGCAACACTTATACATAAAAAGACGAAAAGTATGTACCTGCCAGAAACAAGATATGTTGCCAACTGATGTAACTCCGTTCCTACAGTGGTGCGACTAGCGGCGAAAATTGTGCCTTTCCAAATTAATAAACTCAATTAAAATTCTGAAAATATTGACGAGTTCAACTTTTGAATGCAGTTTTGCCATGGGTTTTCAACTAAAGATTAAAAATGTCACAAACATGGCGTCCATTGTTTTAATAATGTTGCTCTACACTATAATACAATTGCAATTTGCAGATAGCACAACGAAAAACGCAGAAAGTACTAATGAGTAATTGATAACTACACAATAAGGTTTAATTTTTTTTAATTGAAATATTTTTAGTCATGAATGAATTATGACAAATTCACATTTTTGAAAAGTAACCGGGTAGTAGGTACTAATTTATTTGCAAATACTACAGTATAATTTAAAACTTGGTGTTTGAAATCTTCAGTACATTTTGGCGGTTTCGAAAGTTTGATATTAGTCAGTTGATACTTTTCAGTTTTAAAATTGTACTGACGTATCCATTACATTATATAACGTAAACAGTAAATGCCTTCAAAACTCTACAATTTACTTGAGTTACCTACACAAATAATGTTGTAGCCTACAAAACTACACCAAGGTTATGCGGGCGATAATTCCTTCAAGCTTCGAGCGGTAACGTTGGTCACAGCGCACTTGAATCTCTATGCATTTTTTTCGATTATTAAAACCCCGTTTCCGGTTCCTGTAATAATATTTATGAACAAGTAGTTTCTGTTCTTGTGTAATGTTGCGGGAATGCGTGAGTGGTTACGTGTTTCATTAAAATAATAAGTTTCGCGCTGTGTTTACGGTATATTTTAAGGACGTTACGTCAAACCGAGGAGTGTAGGCCTATTCTGTTTTGAGTATCGGCAGTGTGTGTCGGCGAAAAAGGTGCCGCGTTCTCGAACTTCATGTAGAAATCAAAATGCTAGAATCCACTGTCTGAATCAACGATAGATCTGACTGCTCAAAGGATACACCAGCTTTATACAGGTTGGTGAACAACTCATATTCTATAAGAATTTAGCAAAGTGATTTTTTTTGTAAACAAAAACTTTTACCCAAGTGTACTTCGCGAAGTTCTGAAGCGTGGCGGTGTTGCATATTTCATATTTTGCTGAGTTTGTACTGTGGCGTAAATGTATTTTTAAAACACCTGATTTCCTTTTTAGCATCTTACTTTAAAATCGGTTGCGTGCATTGTATAAAACTCTTCCTGCCTGAACAATCGTATTATGTAATACAAAATGTAGTGTTTGTTTATTGAATACGTTGAAGTGCTGCTGCTATTGGTTGGAACAAATATTGTAGCCAATAGGAAGTAGTTGTAACAGTTTGAATTGAAGTAAATGGAATGTTTTTGTTCGGGCCGTACCGTATTCGATATGGTCATTTCGTTATTAAGTAAAGTGCGATTTGATGTTACGTTTCGGATTAAGTCGCTATTATGTTACTTGGAGTAGGCCTACTTTATATACACAACAAACGGTTGTAAATCTATCGCGTGGGAAAGAAAGGTAGGTAACTGTAAATGCTCCTAACTTTACTGTGTCAGTATTTTAAATTTCGAACACGATGTTGTTGCTATGTAACCAAGCTTACTAAATATTATATATATATATATATATATATATATATATATATATATATATATATATATATATATATATATATATTTCAAATCGAACTATACCAAAGAGGCCTATTTTGTTCCCGGTAGGATTAACTGCTGGAACACGATGATGTGACACGCTGGCCCGGTTTCACCAACTCCCGTTAAGTATTTAACATGTATTAAAGAGCATTAACAGATGATTTAACCACCCTTTTGAATTTTCTGTTACAACAAAATCTGAGCAGCAACCTATAAAAAGTAACCATCAACCCTACTAAATTACTGTCCCGATAGCTCGACGAAAGTAGATTGAATTTGTAAGGTTTTTTTATATATATATATATATATACATTTTATTATGATAATATCTAGGCCTCTATGATAACCGAATTTTAAAAAAATACTCCCGCTTTCATTTGAAAATAATTACATCCCTAAATCTCTGGCGCAGGTTTTATTGAATTTTTTAAAAATATAATATCTGCCGCGGAAATTGTATACCTTTTTTTTTTTTTTTTACGCTAAGGGATGTGTCGCTTATCTCAGGGCCGGCCAACCCTATGTAGGCCTACGCTGGTGAAACCTGGCCCGTCACTGCGTTTTGAATGTTCCGCCAAAACCTGACACGTTTGCACTAACAATATAAATATTTAAGTAATAATTTCATATTTGCGATTCTCCTTTTCTAAATACTGTGCAGACAGTGTACGAATTTCAAGAGGATAGTTAACTGAGAATACAGTGTAAATGAATGTTTTGTAAGATTACTCTGTGTTGTAATGGTACAAGAAATTACGTAAATGTTGAGTTCGTGAAATGTAGTCAATGCGAAATATATTCATTGTGCCACGTGCCATGGGTTGGTTCAACTTTTTGGCCACAGTTTCGAAAAACTTGTTAGATATTTGCTCATAACGTTGGCAATGCCCAGTTACCTAGTGTTTCTTTTTTTCAGTTATTTTTTAATTTATTTATCCAGTCGACTATGCCATAGTATAGAATATTGTCATAGTAATACAGAACAAAAACAAATTTTATAATATCACATCACACGCAACTTAAAAATTGAGTTTTACCGTTTTACAAAATAAAATTTAAACTAAGAAATTATTAAAAAGTAGAATAGGCCTACTACTACAAGAAGTTAGAAAATAGAGTACAACTTTTTTCTTTACCTGTTCTATTCTTTTAAAAATTCTGCGGTAGTATAGTAGCATTTATGTAGTAAAGAGGACAATACACACTTCTAAAGTTTGTATAACTTCAAGTTATAATTGGAACACGGTTGTAGAAGAACAGGTCTGGACATTCGCCTGGAAACTTGACCTCCTTTTTTGGTTGCAGTTCACCTCAGAGTAAATATAGGGTAGAGGGAGTATCCTCTATACAGCTGCGTACGAAATTGTGTGTTCAACATGTCACGTGACTTTAGTGAAATATGCGCGGGAAATTTGAAATAACATTGATAGCCAAGATAATAATTGCGTAGTAATCACAACTATATTGGGTTATTTTGGTACTTTATGAATTTATGAACTACGGAGAGCATACTACCATATTATCGCATAGTATAATTGCGTAGAAATTTCAAAACGACAAATGTAAAAAAATGTTTGCCACGTTACTGTTTTCCTTAACCCAGCTGTTTTTAGTAATAAGTAAATATTAGCTACATACTTACTATAAGGTTTTCAACCGAGATCTTGGTGACACCACATGACTAAATATATATTCTGGAAGGTACGCCATGAGTTTCAAACAACACGACTGCATTTATACGCCGAGAAAACATGAATAAACAACACCAAACTCTCGAGACCATGTCGATATTTGACCATGTTGGACACAAATTTGAGACGTCATGTTCCCTCTACTATACATTACCTCTATGCAGTTCACCAAGTTACCGAGAATATTGTGCGTCTTTGGCACTGCAATCAGCTCAAACTCCGACCATTTCCCTCCCATTTTTTTTCCACGGTTTACATTATAAAGATAAACAATCTATCAAACATATCTTTTTTATCAATTTATGAAATACTTCCTTCGCCCCCAATCCTAAAACACGGCTCCAGCAATCTTTATTTACTTTATAATGTAAACACCGGAAAAAAGTAAGCGGAGTTTGACCCTGACCGCTCTGACTGCAGCGCCAAAGACGCACAACACTCTCGGTAACTTGACGAACTACAGCCAAACAAGGGGGTCAAGCAAAATACATTGTTAGATAGGCGAGTGTCCAGACCTGTTCTTCTACGACCATGCCTGGGGTACTTTATTAAAGATGGTACAGAAACCTGGACATTTAAATTTTTTACCCGTGGTATTTTTTTAAAATCACCTAGCCTACTTTCTGATAGGTCTAAAATAAACTAATTTAATGCATCGTAGCTTCTGTTAGATTGAATTTCATGTTATTGATCACTTTTTATGACGGCTAACTTCATCTTTAACTTCTAAAATTACTTTTTGTCCAATATGCCGAATGCCGAACGTCAGGTTAAACTTCATAAACACATATTTTTCTGTTCATAGTAATTATCGTAATATTTTGTAGGTAAAAATAAAAAATTACTATTCATCGTGTACCGGCCAAACTGTTGATTTTGAAGGTACTGTTTACTGATACATGTTTCTAGAGACGTTAGAAATAGACCTACGTAAAAAAATTTTTAATAGGTTAGGTTATTTTAGGTCAGGTTAGGTTACCTAATCTAACTTAACCTAAAATAACCTAACAGTTTTTTTTACGTAGGACTGCTTCTAACGTCTCTAGAATCATTTTTCATCAATGAACTATACCTATAAAATGAATAGTTTGGCCGGTACACGATTAGTAGTGGAAAACAACGTCGGTCAGCATTGTGCAAAGATAAAAGCTTGAGAATCGACACAATGTTAATACAACGAAACTTTGACGAAAACTTTGCACAATGTTACGGCATATTTAAATACATGAAATCTCATCGAACAACTCGTCTGTGTTTGGAAGTTACAATTAAATCTTGAAGGCCAATGTAAATACAACGTGGCTGATCTTAATTTCCTATATTGGACTCTTGTGACTGGATTTATTTACTTGGACATACTCCATTGCGAAACAAATGACAGTCATTTGTTTCGCAATGGAGTATGTCCAAGTAAATAAATCCAGTCATGCACTCCCATTGCACAGTTCTTTCATTGGACTCTTGTCTTGTGTATTGAAGTCATAAATATAGGGTTGCAATATGGGTGACAAAGGTATGGGTGTCATGTGTCCCCACCACTGTGTGTCAGTTAGTGGGTGTGGTCTGTTTACTACTCCTGGAATACTGAAAGGAAGGACGGAACTAAGCTATTTTGCTTGACACCCCTATTGTTTGGCTGTAGTTCACCAAGTTACCGAGAATGTTGTGAGTGTTTGGCGCTGCAATCAGGGCGGTTGAGCTCAAACTCCGCCAATATTTTTTTTCCAGTGTTTACGTTATAAAGTACATAAAGATTGCTGAAGCCATAATTTAGGATTCTGAGCGGAGGGAGTATTTCATAAATTGATAAAAAATACATTTTAATAAAAAAGTGAGAGGGACGTGGGCGGAGTTTGAACTCGACCGCCCTGATAGTAGAGCCAAACGCGCACACGTTGTCGGTAACTTGGTGAACTACGGCCAAACAACAAGGGGGTCAAGTTTCCAGGCGAGTGTCCAGACGGCCGTACCCTACGACATACTTTATACTCCATCTGAATGTTTCTCTAATCTCTGGTTTTAATGAGCATGGGGGCGTAACAATTACGTTTTTGTCCGAAGTGTGTTTTCTTTTCGTGTATAGGCACAATGGGCGCATGTGGAATAGTTTCGTAAAAAATATATATGCATATATGACAACTCATTAAAAACGCATAGTAAGCGGCGGACTGAAGCATATTTTCTTTCTTTTAATTTTTAAAAACTTAGGCTATCCATGTACTGTAAACTGGGGTTGCTTTGACCTTGTGGGGTAACTTTGACCACTCAAAATTTTGTTTTTATGTCATTTAGTGACGAAAGATTCAAACATTAACTATAAGGATCGAAGAAATTTTTTAAAATACTCTACTCAGATTATCTGTTTGCTTATCAGATAAACCAAGAACTAATATTTTGAGTGGTCAGAGTAACCCTGAAATTGGTCAAAGTTTATGGTAGCTATATCTATACAAGTTAATCCAGGAAGGAGCATGTTAGTTTTATGCGGTGATAGCTTACAAAAAGATATTTTAAAATGTGTTTTCAATTTGTCCGTAATATGACTATAGTGGGAAAACTACTATAAAATTTCAGTTTTTTAAAATACAATCCATAATTACTTGGTCTTTCACTATTTACACACTATTCTGAGTGTCGTTTCCTTAACATCACGTGGTGATTTGTTGTATTTTTGACGAAATACAATTTTTATTCTATTTACAGTATATCAGTACAGTCACTTTCCGGATTCATTATACTTTGTGGCGCATAATTCCTGTAAAATTTGACAGTTCTGAGGACATTGTTTTCTAACGTGTTTTATGCTGTTCGTCCACATTTTTGTTTTCAAAGTTCACCTGATATGTACATTACTCTATTTGTACTTTTAATTTTGTCTGTACTGTGACACAAGTTACAAAAATTAATACGAGGTATTGCCTGCAATTAGTTGTCAAATTTTATTGGAGTTACATGAAACTAAGTATAATGAATTTTCGACTTTGTTGTTACTACGCAAAGTTGAACACACTCCGCCTGGAATAATCCAGTGTATATACCTGAGTATGCGCGTTCTCTACCACGTGTTGGTTATGTCAGTAAGCGTGCCTTTGTAAATCCCATTAAATACTTTTTACCTAATACACGTGTTTCAACAGAACTTTGTAATCCCACTTCCTACCACACACGAGCTTACCTCCCAACTTTTATATCTCCTAACTGTCAGTGTTATAAGGCTGCTTGTACAATCTTTATTTTACAAGTAACGAAGCCTATACAGACATGTTAACAACATCGAAGACTAACATTTCCCCTAAAATATCACACTTCATATGTTAAAGCCTGCTGAAATGTGTGGATTTCTCACATCACAAATTACATTAAATGTAATAAGTGTTTATGCGACTATATAATGACCTATTTAACAGTTTTTTTTTTAATTTTAACGTTCGTTTTGTAATTTTGTTTGCACCGACAGTCGGGTTTAGTCGTTGTATCGAATAGTATTGAATAATTTAACACAATCCTCTTGAGACCCTTTCACACGATCACATTGTACTTCAAGTTTTTATCAAATGTATTAGATTTATTCTCTTGAATGTCATGTGACACCATGTTGTCGTTATAACAACGGCCGTTTTGTCTGTCAATTTATTGAATGTCTTAAAATCATCAAAGATATTCGTTTCGAACATGTTAGCAATTTTCTTGAATCGAAATATTTTAGAATGGAGTAGAGGTTTCTCTAATAGTATTAATTCAAATAACATATTGAGTACTGTATACGAATTTATCCACATTAAAAATAAAACTGATTATTAATTATTTTAAACAATATAACCAAAAACTATGACATTTTGTAATAGCTAAACCAAATATTTTTGTGTCGTGCAAAATTAGTAGATAATTGTAAAATAGGTACATTATTTATTTTGTGCATAATTTGCTTACAAATCGTGTAGTAATTTATAAGTGGTCCCTTCAATCTTTATTGAATAAAATTTCTAGATCAGACATGCTATCTAGTGAATTGAATTCAATTAATATTTGATCGTGTGAAAGGACCTTTACAAATAAAATGGGCTTAGCCAGGGTTTTTATATACGTAAAGCCCTATTCAGTGACATGTACTTTCACTATAAATTATTTACTTTCACTATGTCGATTGGTTTTCGGGGAAGCAGACTGTGAACTAAAACATACACATTGTGACTGGATTTATTTACTTGGACATACTCCATTGCGAAATAAATGACTGTCAAAAGAAAACTAAAAATAAGACATGAAAACATAACATAGTCTCATCGTTGTGTCGCATGTCAACTTAGCTAATTTTATATTTTTGTTATTTCTTTATTTTCTGTTTGCTCCTTGTTTTATGTGACCAGATTCCAGTTTTGGAATTTCATGTTGTGTATGTATCCTGATGACTACAGCATATTCTGCTTATTTATGTTTTCTTGTCTAATTTTTAGTTTTCTTTTGACAGTCATTTATTTCGCAATGGAGTATGTCCAAGCAAGTAAATCCAGTCATGCACTTCTACTGCACAGTTCTTTCAAAGATCATATGCACATTGTGGCGTTGAAATGTCACTGTGAAAACTGGCTGAGGTAAATATTTTAGTGTAAGAGGATAATGTACTGCCAAGAAATGTGTACAAAACTAACGTTGTTCCATACAAATATGAAATTATGATTTATTCCCTCTGGAACATCCTGTACCACGTGTGTGCCTGGCACGTGGACGACGTAGTGCGTGCCACACGTGTTACAATTTTTTACGATGAACCACTTAAATTATTCCTATTATGAAGGTTTTTTTAGAACGATGTAACTCGTAAAATGCAAAACGAGTTGCTTGCGTTGTTCTTTACGTCATGCTATCCGGACATAACATGTTACGGTCGCCGCTTAAAGTCCCATAAGAGAAAGGTCTACAACGTAAATCCTGAACACCAGTTTGGCGCTGTTAATAGAGGCGATATGTTTCTCGTCGAGCGTGGTACTCTGGGTCTTATCGCTCCGCTGCTCTTACGCATAAAACGCGGTCATTTAAGGGCGCGGTTCACCTCAGTTTTCAACGTCTTTTTTTATTTATATATTTGTACCAGATTTTTTTTTCTTATTTTAGACACAAATTGTGACTAAATCTTCCTCTTATAAATTTTTTGTATCTCTTATAGTTTTTGTGTAATAAGTCGTAAACGTCAAAACTTGCACTTTATGGTTTTATGTACGCCACTAAAACCAACTGACATACCAAACCGAAAAAATTCACAGTGTACAACAATGTTGTATGCTATGAAATGACACATAAAAACAAAAAATGAAATATTTTTGTATTTAATAAAAAATACTGAATTTAGAAATTAAAATTTAAACATTGCAAAAATTGTTTAAAAATTCAAAAATATATTTATTTTTTATTTTATATAGTTCAAATTATAGCCTATAACATTGTTATACAGTGTGAATTTTTTTTTTTTTTTTTTTTTTTTGGTATGTCGGTTGGTTTAGTGGCGTACATAAAACCGTAAAGTCGAAATTTTGACGTTTACGACTCATTATGCAAAAACTATGAGAGATACAACAATTTTCTAAGAAGAAGATTTAGTCACAATTTATGTCAAAAATAAGGAAAAAAAATACCTGGTACAAATATAAAAATAAATAAAGACGTTGAAAACTGAGGTGAACCGTGCCCGTAAGGCCTAGCTCTCTTCTTTCTACTTTATAGTGATATTAATTGTCTTCTCGTTGTTGGCTGATGTTCGAAGGTGGTAAATATTATGGTTCTAGCTAATTGTGTAACTAACGAAATTCTGACTAATTTAGTTTCAGTCTAAGCCGTATAATTTCTCGTTTTGAAAAGATTAGCAACCACGGCAAAAACCATTTTAAACAAAACGGCCAAACATATTTTTGATATCTGCTCTCGTTTAAACTTAAAAAAATTACTATCGCAAAAATATTTATTCGTATATGTAATAATTATCGCCTTAAGGGAGCTGCCTAACCTACGCGTTATAGGTTCACAAGTGACGTAGCTGTAAAGGCGATCTTGGCGCGCGCATCTAATGTCGCATAGCAAGCTTTTATTTAAATGCTCTAAAAAGAAGGTAATTGACTTTAAATTAAATCAAACCCATAAAATTTCTTACATTACACAATTGATATGATATGAAAGTTTGTCGCGAAATTTACCTATTTTATAAAAAACATTTTTTTTTCTTGGAATTACTTATGTCAAGCTCAAGTCGCATATTGTATTCTTGTTTATCTACACATGTAAATCTCGCGACAAGCTTTTATGTCATATAAATTGTGTAATGTAATAAATTGATGGATTTGATTTAATTAAAATTTATTTTCATCTGTTTAGAGCATTTAAATAAATGCTTGTTTAAAAATTTTTTTTATTGTTAATTTACTTTAAATTTATTTATTGTTTTTCCATGTTGTACCCACGAGTATCGAAGAAACATCCGTCGACCCTCCCAGAGCTTCGCTCAGAAGGCTAAGAGCCAATACAACAGGGTTAGCCCTGGTGCTCTGAGGTGATACGTTCACGACATCATGTTTCATACACTTTGACGTCACTCAGTCCTCGGCACGGCCTCACCTTGGCTTGGGTGTTTGGAGGTATGGTATGCGCCACTTATTTCAGCTGGAAGATTACTTGTGCCTAACAAAACACAGTTCCGGGTTTGATTTTGGATTTTTTCACAACCGCTATAATTTGCCCAGGGTGTAGGTCGCTATTAGTTAAAACACGACCACGCTAAGTCTTACCATTTAGCCTGGCAGTAGTACACCATCTCCTATATGAACTGAACGCGGACGTCATTTTATTCGTATTCTTCTCATCAAACCCTTTCATTTGCTACCTGTGTCATGGAAGTGCATAAAAAATAACTAGTCCACCATATTGGGCAGTCCGCCATATTGAATTTAGAATTACGTCACTCAGCTAACCATGCATTGTAATACAAACTAAACGTGTAAGCAAAATTTCAGATCAATCGGTTGAGGATAACTGCTTTAAAATTCAGATGCAAGATTTAACCCGAACAAACATACACTGCAATTTAAATAAAAGCTTTTAAAAAGAAAACGTATTCCGATATACTTAACAACCCATTTTAAGTGCGTGGTACGCGGCGCACTCAAGGTCGTTGTCTACAACAGTTTTCAAGGTACTGTTTTTAATTCAATATTTGCACCATATATTTTTTCTCTTATTTTAGACATAAATTTGTCAAAATGTTGTTATGAAATATTTTCTCTCTCATTGTTTTTGCGAAATTACTCTTAAACGTCAAAATTTGCATTTTACGATTTTATTGTGCGCCACTTAAAACCAACAGACATACCAACCTGTAAAAAAAAATACTGTGAATAACGATGTTGGTGGCTAGGTTATCTCCTATATAAAAACAATGTTTATTGTTTTTAAATTTTGTTTGAATTTTTTTATATTTTAATTTCAAATTTCAGCAATTTTTTTAAAATACAGAACTATTTTATTTTTTTGTTTTCATAGAGGAGATGACCTAGCCTACAACATTATTATTCACTGGCAATTTTTTTTTGTTTGACACGTCAATTGTTTTTAGCGGCGTACGTAAAACCGTAACATGCAAATTTTGTTGTTTACGAGTAATTACGCAAAAACTATGAGAGATAAAAAAAATTATCGTAAGAGCAAAATGCAGTCACAGTTTATTTCTAGAAGAAAAAAAATTCTGGTACAAATATCGAAATGAAAATATGACGTTGAAAACTGGTGTACAATGGAATCCATTACATGAGTCTTCGGTACTTAGTAAACCCACATACAGGTTGATTCACAAAGAGTTACTGCCACACTCAGGACGAATTATTTACAAGATTTAGAGCATTTGACACCACTTAAATGTGGGTCCCTGGCTAAATGAAAATTGGCAGTTGTACTGCCACGTCTTGTTCACCGACAGGGCATGTTTCACATAAATAATTTGCTAAATTACCAAGACGCTCAAAACTGGTCTGGTTTATCTGAGACTGTTGATGCTCGAATACAAACAACACGGTCTGATAGAACATCACAGATTTACGTCTACAATGGTTATAATTTTATTCGTTACACTTAAAATGTTTCAAATTACTCGGAAAATACTGGAAATAGGATCCACATTCATATTACATTTCCCCCTCCAAGTGATATAAGGAAAAAGTAACGCGGCATGAAACATTCTGTATATGCCATAATTGACTTTTTTGTTCATCTCGATGCGGCCCACATTTATAAAAGATCTTTTAAGACTGGATTACCCTGAAAACGTAAGCAAATAAGAATTTTCATACTCAAAAAGTCTAAAAACACGTAGCCTACTCGTAATTATTTACACATTTTCATTTCTGAAGCAATGTTTTCCTCATTTCAATGCAGAAACTTGCTTTCGTCGGAAAACGATGTTTATCATGGTTAGTGACTGAACTGAACCGAGTATAATTTAACATGTAAATCCCTATTCTTGCTTGCGCCACGGCCCTCACGCAGGTAGACAGCACCCTTAATATTACGGGAATTCAAAATAAGCAGACTTACACTAAACATTTTTGAAATATTTTACTTCATACAACAACAGCAGTATATTTGTATACAACATTTTCTGCCGTAAGCGAAATAACATAGTAAAAAAAAACTTTATTCAACAGGACTGTGCATATTCAATAAATTTCACTTCCAAGCGGTTAGAAAAAAATACGATTCTCATACGTCAGCACCTCACTTTTCCTTTCAACAGATAATTCTTTTTATTTTATACATGATACGTACAGTTTTACTCCACTGTTGGTATCATCGGTTGGGTATTAATTTTTTTCTCATGTATCGTCTGCTAACACTAACTTATCATGCCTCAAGTAGTGTTGACTAGGTCTACTTTTCGACGGCTTGTTAACTTCACTCGTATAACTTTTCAAACGGCAATAGTTGCTAGCCGAGTGACCAGCGGCATCATTTCAGGTTTTTCTAGGAGGGGGGGGGGGCAAGATTTTGTTTTCCGGTGACAATGACCTCCTTGCATTTTTTTTATTAATTAAGAATGTATGAATTTGATGCTTTAATAATAAAACTTCAGTTTTATGTGTTTAAGTTAGCATTATTTAAATTTAAAAATACAAAAAATATATTTATACACATAAAATTCCAACTCCAGGGGGGGGGGCAATTTGTCCCCCTCCTGTGGCCCCAAATGACGCCCCTGCGAGTGACTCTGTAGACGCACTCGGGCATGGTTTAGTTTCTGTATGCTGATGCTCTATATTCTGTGCGTATGGCCACTGTGTGAGCCTGTGGGAGCTAACTCTTCCCACCTCCGCTCCACGTCACATGTCTAGATATATATATATGCCGCTGTTGATCCTCGTCATACTGAGAGACGGCCATGTTCTCACGACCTCGTCTCCACGGGAAGGGAATTAATTCTCCGTGGATGACAGCTCGTATCATAACACTTCAGCCTGCACCGCGCCGGAAAATACAGCACATACCCCGCCTACACTCGCTCCCATATAAACTTGTACGACACTCTCATATGATATATATATAAACTGTAGGAAACATACCGCACCGATCTACTGCTTTCAGTTTCCAAACTGGATTTTTTGTAGCTTTTTTATTTTTTGGAATTCTGGGAAATAAACATGTGGAATTCGCGACCGCGGTGTACGCCAGTTTTCATCGCCTTATTTAGATTTTTTTATTTGTACCAGGTATTTTTTTAATTTTAGACACAAAACGTAACAAAATTTTGCTCGTAAGAAATTTTTTTATGTCTCTCATAGTTTTCGCGTAATGGCTTGCTAAAGCCAAAATTTGCATGTTTCCGTTTTAAGGACTGCACTAAAACCAACTGACATACCTAACTGAAAAAATTCATAATGGATAATGACGTCGTTAGCTACAATTTCACGTACGTAAAAACAAAGATTAAAAATTTTTTGTATTTAAATAAAATACTGAAATTTAAAATACAAGTATTAAAAATTCTATATTATTGTAAATACAAAAATATTTTATTTTGTTGTTCAACATAGCTGAACTTGTAGCATACAAAATCTTTATTCACGGTGAATTTTTTTCAGTTTGGTAAGCGAGTTGGTTTTAGTGCCGTCCTTAAAACAGAAATATGCAAATTTTGGCTTTAACAAGTCATTACGCAAAATCTATGCGAGATAAAACATTTTTATAACAGCAAAATTTCGTCACATTTTGTGTCTAAAACAAGGGAAAAAATAATCTTTATATGACGTTTGGCGATTTCAGGGGTATATAAAGTTAATATGGCGAGTAAAGGACTGAAATACTCATTCATCGATAAAATCTTAACTACTCATCATAATAATTCGATTGGACATTTTTTGGTCGAGTAGCTATATTATTAGTGGACGTCTGTCTATACAGCAAGAGGTGCTTGAAAGGTTATCAAGTAAAACACAAAAAACCGTTTTCAGAAAAATTAGCATTTGAACCACAGAATCCATAAAAATGGAAAACTTACAGGGTTTCCTATTTGTTGTGGACCTAACTGTATACGACGTTCCCCACAGTTCACAGCTTCTACCATGGCTTCACGTAAACAAACCAGTTGAAGTCATCTCATCGTGAACGTATGCCCACATGGTATACTCTTTTATCGTATAACTAGCAAAATTTAACACCTGCTAATGGGCAATAACTGGTAATAATTTGTAATTTGTGCCACAAAGTAAGACAAAATATACAGAACAAGTGGTGAACTGGACAGCTCATGTACATTTTAAAAACTAAATATGTCCACCGACATAGCATAAAACATTCTTCCAACCGTTACAAAACCGTGCTCTCATAATTGTCAAATTGTACTATAGATATGCGAAACAGCACATCCCGCTGTGGATGACGTAGCTGATATACCATTCAAACACGACATGAATACCACGTCTGTGATGTGACGTCGCGCATTTTGCAGGTAGTTTGCCAATAGGTATTACGTTTATTACTTCGAGAGACATAGCGCCTGAGCATTGTGTTTCCTGATATGGATTTTTAAACTAATGTATAGTCACAATAAACTGAGCACTCCTCAACATATTTAATATTCAAAAACTGTGTTATGTTGGGGCCAAATATGTTAAATTTTGATATTGGGGGAATGTTTACTCTGTTTTTTTGTTCCAGGGAATTTTATGGTCAAAAATGTTAAATATGTTGCAAAATGGCTGACAGAAAAATTTAAGCAGTGCTCACTTTATCGTGAACAGACATTATGTTCACATGGTACCTACTACTGGGCCGTGTGACATTTGTTTAGTTGCACATTGTTAGTGACACTGATAGTTAATAGGAAAAATGTCGCACCAACTCATTGCCCGACATGCACATCTGCATCTATACTTCATGACCAAGCGAGGTGCCGCAACAGTAACACGTTCCACTCGCATTCGAGAGGATCCGGGTTCGATTCCCAGATCCAGACATTCTGGTTTCTGTTTTCCGTGGCTTCCCTATATCGCTCCAGGTGAACGTTGGGATGGTTCTTTAAGAGGGCGTGGTACATAATTCAACGCTTAAAAAGCACTAACCTATAACTGTAGGTTTCTTGAAGCCAATTCGCGAAAATTAAACAATAGCAATCCTAGACAATAGTTTCAGCTAACGTTTTAAACTAAATTGTTTCCAGTGTTACGAACTTCTGAGGCACAATCTCTGACGCCGGAACCTCGTGCATTTAACTGCGGCGCAAGAGATCACACGTAACGAATGAGTAATTCTGGATAAATATTTATTCATAAAGTTGGCAAATACCATTATCTAGGATTGTCATTGAGTATTTTATTCATATTGGCTTCGAAAAAAGTGTAGAAATCAATTGACGTTTTCAGCGTTTATTTATCTGTCACGCACTCTTAAGGGCTTGATCCCGAGTTTCAAAATTTTTTAAGGTAATAATTTTCTAAACATAAATGGGAGCCGATATCATAGAAAAATCGCTCTGTAACTTTTTTCAACTACGTACTCTAATTTTGACGAGACAAAATACAGCGTATTGGTAGCTATTTAGTTAATTAAATAAATTACCTTTTAAATTATAAATTAGCTAAAATGTTTTTACCATATGTCTCGAAAAATTACCTAACATAGTTAAATCAATTTGCAACAAAGTTACAAGGGGATTATTTCACTATCGTTTTTCGTCTGAGTTTTAAAAAAATTCTTCTCTCGGAAGCGGAGAAACTCTGGCCAATGTTCTCAACAAAGGCCATGGCCGATTCCTCTCCCAGCTCCTGTCATTGTACTAAGTCGTGTGTTGTCTATAAGATAAGGTAAGAGGGCTTTACGTCTCGTCGACAACGAGGTTATTATAGACCTACGTGGTTATTGCCAGTTTGTGTTTGTGCAGACGCGTCACTCATTGCCTGTGCTGATGAGAATACTGTTGTGTACTGAGACACCACATGTCTATGATTAGCTGGTCACGAGAGTTAATGCCTCGCTCTTTACTTTTGCAGTGGTTTTGAAAATATATTTTTGAACGAAAATCAATACATATATAAAAAAATTCATTCTTACAGTTTTAACGCTTATATATCATCGCTTGTATCTTAATTTTTCTGTTCCAATACACCTAACGAATGTTTAGATTTTTGCCCTTGAAATATCATATATTTTGTGGTCAAAATAAGCCAAAATGAAGGAAAATAATTTTTTACTAGCGAACGGCAAACGCTCTGGAAAAATTGTGAATAGTATGGCTGTAAACAGTCTCAAATTTTTTCAAAGTATTTGGTTAAAAAATATTCGAGTACTTGCAATTGATTGAAATAAATGAAAGATCATGGCCTTTAAAAACATCTAGTGACTGACCACGAAACTAGTTGATGCAAAATTTTCTTCGCCATAAATCAGCGTATTTGCACATAGTATAACATAAGCGAGTGTAATGTATGTAAGTGCGACAATGATGTTAGTTTTGAAGGGGCACTCACCCTTGCTGTAGTGATTTCTGCTCGACGGCGGAGAGCCGCTGCTTGATCTTGGTCTGATGACTAGAGTACTCGGCCAGTAATCGCGAGAACCTCGTCTGCAGGTTGCCGATCACTCCCTCTGCAACACATCGTCGTCACATGTTCCTTCACTTCACTACTCTATACGTGGCCTTACGAACAATGCAACTTTTAAACTATTCTTGTAGTAGAGGCAAGTTAACAAATCAAAGAATGGTTTTGACCATAAGCCACAGATAACCAAAGAATACGCACAGACAACCAAAAGAATTTCGTTGGCAGCTGGCAAACAAAATAAAAATTATGCGATTCCGCATGGATTTCAGTCCATAGTTTACATATAACAAAACAAGAAATTAAATAGTCACAAACGAACCCATAGGCACATAAAACCTACCATGGAAGCTTGTGTTCAGATTGGAAACCAAACAACTCAGGTAATTCCTCAAAAGGATTTTCCGTCAGTAAGTGGCGATAAAACGAAACAACATACAAGTACAATTTTACAGTGACGGACAAAAAAAATGGAACGAAAACATTGGCTATTTGTAGACGACACATAGACACCTTGGTGGAAAGCAACGAACACAACACAATTGGTGTGGACAGTAAAATGATAAAGACATACGGACGCAGTTGTCCCTTTGCAACAAAAGAAATCCCCACATTTTCGGGATTTCTTCCAGCCCACAATGTGTTTGGGCACTGGAAAACAAAGGGTTTATGTACTTTATACTCATTCGTCTCTCCCGACCTATAGGAACAATATCTGTACAGCCGTAGGAAGGGAAAGGGATATTTCGCTAGGTAACCTTTTCCTCGGCGGATCGACCCCCGGATTCTCGCATGTAGGAATCGAGCCAAACGATGACGCTGGTGGGTGGGTTTTCTCTGGGATATCCCGTTTCCCCCACCCCTTCATTTCGGCGTTGCTCCGTATGTCACCCCTCGCCGGCGCTAATGACCTATATTTTAACTGCTGACCAAAATATCTTTACCCTGTGCGTACTTCAGCCCCGAACATTTGTCCACTACCTGCTTCTTACAGGAACAACAAACAATGAACGAATATCAGCGGTTTGATTCTAACATGCGTGAATTTGAAATAGCTAATTTCTCATTACCTTAGCCATAGGTTATCAAGATTCGAAAATCCACGAGTAAATCACGAAATTACTTATCAACATCGGAAAGAAAGCCAACTTCCTCAAAATCGGAACGCCGTTAGTACTAGCTAACATCTAAGAGACGTGTAGAACAAAATGTTGTCACAATCGGCACCGGGCACTCGAAAATCAAAATCCTCACGAATGTCGGTTACAGAAGAACGTTTAAGGGGCCCGCCTCGTGGCACATGTGTTTGTGTGAGTGAGGTATGGTGCTAAGGGCGACGTCGTATGGGCCATACAACGGTGCGTCGCCTCTACGCTTAAGGCGCGAAGTCTTCGCGAACAAACACATTTCCTATGGGACTTTAAGTGGTGACCCTATTGTTTTATTTACGAAATCACTTTACTAAAGTCCAATGCACTACCCTTAAGTGGTTTCACATGTATTCGGCTAGTATATTTTCCGCTATAGCAGACTGAAAATTCCGTTTTAATCCATTTTGACGTGTCCTAAAAGGGGATTTCTAATACGTGTGTTGTCTTGAAAGTACTTAAGGGCAGTCGTCTGAAGTGTGTGTTCTTTTCGTAGAGAAACGGCGTGAACACACGTGTATTAGTTTCGGTGTAAAACTTTTTCTTCAAACACGCTGCAGTGTGTTTTTATGGCAACGAGGCGGGCCCCTTAAGGTTATTTCTACTCCCGGATAGGAAGCTCGGGATTATTAATTTGGCAAGTGATTATTTCTTCTTCTAGTTGGTGCGGGGCCTGTGCTCTAGTTTTCAGTCACATGCGAGTTGGAAGCCGAGTGGTCTTTTTTTAGGACATGGAGCTTGATTTATCGCTCGGTTCCTCAGTACGCCATGTCCTAAAAAACCACTCGGCTTCCAACTCGCATGCGACTGAAAACTCGGGAGCTTATTGGTAAGACGGTATAATGAGTTATTTGCGGTATTTCGTATTTATGGAAGTAATTTTATTTCTTGCGAATCAAATTAGCTTGCTGAATTGACTTTATTTCTCAGTATAACATTTAAATAATTTTTTTTCTACCTTAGCTAACATTGTCTAATAGTCTGTGCAGTAAAGGATGCCTTACTTTGACATGTATCTTCTGAGAAAGTGTGTCTGCAAACATGATTGCAGAGACCCTGTTTTTTCAGGAAATCAGGATGGTTTGAGTGCGGGATTGATCCCTGTCAGATCGGTTTTACGGTTTTTCTTATAAATAAGGGAATAGACACAGTGTTTTACTTTTTTCACGCTGACAAGGCATAGTTTATGGTTTCATTCACTTTTTGGAATCCATATGGCATTGTTTCTGTTAATGTCCCGTAAATAAAGCAATTTTTTTCCTTTTCAACTTTTTCCCGTTGCAAAATAATGAATATATAATGGTTCCAGCAATGACAGAAAATCGATTAAGTTTGTATGTATGCCTTGTGACAAAAATGTTGATACATCGACTGAAACAGAAGTTATCGAGAAGAAACAGATAAATCCAAGGTGGTAGGGATCAATGCCCCTTAAAGGTTATCACAATAGATCTGCCTGGTATCTTTCTCGGAAAATAAATGTTAAAATCAGGCAAACGAACACTGTATGGACTATACCGTCACCCAGTTTATTAGGGGGCTGCAGTGGCCGAGAGGTCAGACCTCTCGCCTCCCACCAAGGCGATCCGGGGTCGGTCCCCGGATTTTCGCTTGTGGGAATCGTGCCGGACGATGCTGCTGATCGGCGGGTTTTCTCGGGGATCTCCAGTTTCCCCCGCCCCTTCATTCCGGCGCTGCTCCATTCTCATCTCATGTCACCCCTCACTCACCAGCGCTAAAGACCTCGATGTTAAGCGCTGACCAAAATATCTCACCCAGTTTGTTAGAAAACTTGCCGTCTCCAGCGCTACTATATAACGGTGAAAACTTTCTCTTGTCATAACTGTACATAAGAAATGTGAATGTCTGGAATATTTTGCTAACCTGAAGAAGAAAGTACGAATTTCTTCGTGCAGTGTTGCCACACTGCGTACTTTTAATAACGTTGTACAATATGTAGCCCCTAACATTTCCGTCTTCAATTAAGACCGGTATTCGAGCGGTGTGCCTATTAGGAGTTTGTTTCTAGACAGCCTGTATATATAAGTTTCACGCACGTCTCGTTAGTACAATCTGAAGTACGGCTGTCTGGAATGGTCGTTTTTGTTCAAGTTCTTGACCAGCTTGAGCACAAGAGATATTTTTTGAAAGTACACGATAATTCTCTATTTCTTTTTGAAGAACAATTCGTTACGAATCAGTACAATAGTGTAGCGAGCAAAAAAAAATAATAATAATCCACCGCAACCATGTCGCGTTGACCGAAGAGGGGTGGAATAGAGATTCCGATCATGTAGCCTCCTCTATTCCCTCCAGGTCCAGTATAATTCCGTTACATCTGCGCCTAATGTAAAACAGCGCTTACTTTCTGGAAGATGATGAAGGGATGTGCGCAATGACCGTGTTGCTTTAAAAGCGCAATGCGCCACAAAAGTTTCGTGCGTAATTCCGTTGAGACACATAGTTGGCGCACGATTCGGGTGTGACGTCACACTTCTTCCGGCGCATTAGCTGCAGTGGTCTTGAGGTCAAGCGTTTAGTGCGATCACGTCACATTTACACATGACCCAGTCGTTTGTAGGTTATTATTATTATTATTATTATTATTATTTTTTAGTGTTGTGGTTTGACGGTTTTGTTATCAATCCAGTCACGGTGTGCATTTTCTTATCCATCCAGGGAAAGCTTGCAATGATAGAATATGAGATACCTTGAAAACACGTTGCCGAAGTTATTTATGTAAATTTTTGCACAGACCTTGGACACTTCGTGCTTACAAAGTATGCTCGATCGATTAAGGAACGTCCCTATATAGCAGAGACCTGAGCAAACGGCTGACGGACGTACATTTTGAGCGACAGCTGGGTTCTCGTCTGAGAAAACACACTGAGACATTGACAGGTCGGGTTTCTCACAAAAATAAAACTATTAAAGGATTTTAATACATACGTATTCATAAAGGATGCATCTAGGCTGCTATAAGTAATTTATTTGTTTAATAGAAGGTTATGTATCGTAAACAAACGGAGCTATATTGCAATATTTTTTAATAATAGTATTTATGCCCCAGTATAAATACTTCTACTCTAAGAAATACACGACTTTTGTGTCTTTGCTTCAAAAAAGTTTTTACTCATAGACAAGGGAAGTTTTACTGCAGTGTGTATATTATTCATTGACAAATTAGAATAAACAAATTATTCTGAAGTGGTGCTGACAAATCGTAAAGTGACAATTTCGGAAACTACAGATTTTTAGCATTGTCGAAGGGCGAGACGTTTTATTAACGGGGTGAACAGGAAAAACTAGAAAAATATACAATCTTATGTCCGATTTTCTATGGTGGTTATATAGTTACGGACTAAATTTATCAAAATCTCTATACATAAATAAAGTGCCCCACTCATTCAATCCCACATCAACGCACAGCCAAAATCGCTGGACTTAGAAACGTGAAATTTTCAGCGTTGCTTCCCATCACGCCGTACGCACCCACGAAGGAAGGATTTCTCGAAAATTGAAAATTAAATATATGAAAAGCTGTTAAATGTGTTGTCAATAAATCGTCTATTTATCATAAACCACTTAAAAAATATCGAGGTGGTCTTTGCATCAGAATGGTGTTTATGTAAATGTCTAAAAAATAGTTTTAGGATTTTTCAAAATTCGTCCTTAAAACGTACAACTACTGGCTCTACAGTTAGTTTCTACAATTTGTCGCGTTTTTTTTTTCTCGTTTATATTTCAAACACCTCGCGTCCCAAAAGGAGCGCGTGAACTGGTTCCTTGCCCAGTGCATGACACACCGGCGTACACCAGTTTAGGCCGTTAACAAACATCGAATTGAACGTTCTTTTTTTTAAATTATCGGTTACGAATGAAATGGGATGAATCTACTCATAAAATTTAAAAGTGCGTGCTAGATAAGTAAACGCTGAAAACATCAATTGATTTATATGCTTTTTTTCGAAGCAAATATGGATAAAAATACTCAATGACAATCCTAGATAGTGGTATTTGCCAACTTTATGAGTAAATATTAATCTAGAATTACTATTTCGTTACGCGGGATTTCTCGCGCCGCAGTTTAATGCACGAGGTTCCGACGTCAGAGATTGTGCATCAGAAGTTTGTAACATTGGAAATAATTTTGTTTAAAACGTTGGCTAAAACTATTTTCTAGGATTGCTATTGTTTAACTTTCGCAAATTGGCTTCAAGAAACCAACAGTTAAAGATTAATGCATTTAGCATTTAATTATGTAAGCCTACCACGCTCTCTTAAGGGGCCTGTCTTATAGGCTGCGTTTGTGTGTGTGAGGCAGGAGCGGTAAGGTTGCCTTTGATCGACATATGTAATATATTATCACCTCTCCGCCAAGCCACTCAGCTGCCGTGCAGTGCTTTACTATTACTGTATCTATTTCCTATGGGACTTTAAGCGGTGACCACATTATTTTATTTGTGAGCAACA
The DNA here is from genome assembly GCA_003012365.1 of Medauroidea extradentata. Taxonomy (NCBI): domain Eukaryota; kingdom Metazoa; phylum Arthropoda; class Insecta; order Phasmatodea; family Phasmatidae; genus Medauroidea; species Medauroidea extradentata. Next base: position 2,595 of record PNEQ01117400.1, on the reverse strand, counting down.
TAGTTCAAAGTCTGACGCTCTTTCTATAGTTGTGTTTTTCGAATTGTGTTATTTTTCTAGATACAACAGTCTGGAAAAGCCTTTTTTGGCAATTTTGAGAGGCTCGAGATGATTCTATCAAACGTGCCGAATTTGTGAAACTATAGCGACATAGTTTGGTGTGTGTGTTCTTTTCATAGATGTACAACAAAACACGTTAAAATAGTTCCGTAAAAAAAAAAGAATAGCCATAACTTGTTGCAACGTATTTAAAGCTCAGGTAGGGAATCCCCTTAACATTATACTGCGATACAAATACAAACGGAATACTTTATCATACATAATAGTAAATATAGTTTTTAATTGAATTTTATAAATAAAATATCATTTATTTTTGCAGTAAGTACACATTTTAATAAACAAACATTTTTCCATGCAAACTTGGCAAGTTTATTTTCTTTGACCTCGTATTCCACAATTATTTAAGTTATTTTCAAACATTTTATGTAAGGCTGTGTTAAAAAATGCATCGGTGGAAGTTCCGGTGCATGCCCACCAGATGCAGCAACATGTCAGGTAGGATGGACCTGTGGATACGTCGATTCGACTATTCGAGAGAAAAACAGTCATTCACAGACGTACGGTGGATGCACCGGAGGATTTCCGAATTCGCGGAATGCGGTTAGGAGCGCGTGGAGTCTTGGAACGACAATTTTCTGCACGAAAGTGTAGTGCGCATCACGCTTACAACGGAACCCGGCAAAGACAGGCGGCGCGCAGATGCAACTCCTTACCGCGCGAGCTCGGCATTCCTCCGGCGAGGGGTCGATAGTCGCTGTTCAACAGGCAGCAGCTTAGTAATTGATTCGAGCGGGAGGCGAGGTCGCATGCGACTAGGGAGCGTGACATTAGCAAAGTTTCCTCTCGTCCGCTCATGCGACAGCGACGTAATTGGCCCAGGGCGCAAAATATCTGCCTTGAACTGTGTTCGGAATTTTCCTGAAGGTTCTGGAATTTGCCCAAGCAAAGAAAAATTGTGCAACGTAAGGGAGGCATATTATAAGTTATCTTAGAATAATTTTTACAGTGGGATTGTGTTATAAACTTAGATGTTTTGCTGCGTATACGCCATAGCTAGCGGGAGTTGCTTGGCTGCAGAAAACCCACGGTTACATAAGGAATAATGACGTGATAAAGAGATTTTCTCGTAATTAGTAATTTCACTCAATTGCGTCTTTTCTACGATTTCTCAACATTAGCTGGCAATGGCGGATGCAGTATAATAAAAGTACTGATTATGATAAGTTGTTTTACTCTCTTTCTCCCATCTCCGAACACCGACATTCAGCTACAAAAGTGCCTTCGTTCCAACGGTCTTACTACATCTCCCAGTCTAGTCATACAGCATACATACTACAGTGGATATCCTACGATTCTGTGTGTAATTTATTTAAGACAGATAAATCTATCGATTATTATATTGTACAAATAATAAAAAATTATATACGATATAGGATAGTATTATATGTTTATACGATGATTCTGAACTCGTGCAAAAACACTGTGAGGTGATTGCCTATTCAAAATTGGACAGAGAATATTTTACGAACAATGTCGTAGTTTAAATCATAACTAAGATAACCACCGACCGAATGCAAAATCACAATTTTTCTTCTGAAAAAGTATTTCGTAATGAAGTGTTCCACGAAGGTGATTGTATTGCGCATTTGCGTACGAGTATTACTTCTTTGAAAACGATAAAAAATATCCTAAGGTCACACTCATTGACAGGTTAATAACCTACCACCCCATTGTTTTCTCAATGAAGGGAATAGTATTCACAAAATTATTCTTTACTCTCCAGTAGGTTTCATTCTTTTGAAATATAACAAATGAAAATGTAGATTTTTATGGTTAGATGGATAACGTGAGGTAAGGTAGAACATTACTCGTAAAATGCTTTCTAACTAGTTTTGGATAGGGAATCACCTCTAAGTAATAGTCCTGTATAAAACAGGTGACATACCGAGTCGATCCACCTTGTCGGCGAGGCTCTCCTGCTCAGCCTGCGCCTTGCGGTAGGCCTGCTCGTCCAACAAGCCATCCTTGCGCAACAGCTGACAGCCACGCTCCATGAGGCTGTTCCGCGCCTCAGGGTAGTCGGCCAGCGCCTCCCACAGGTCCTGCTTGCCGAGGCAGAAGAGGTCCGAGTAGCCGAGACTGCGCACGTTCGCGGTGCGCCGGTTGCCCGTGCGGTTCCCCGGGATGTCCAGCACGCTCACCTCGCCGAAGACGGAGCCAGCACGCAGCGTGGCCAGCACAGTGCGCCCGTCGTCCGCCACCACCGTCAGCTTGCCGCGCTTCACGATGTACATCTCCTTGCCCACGTCGCCCTTACGACAGATGTAGTCACCCGGGCTGAACACCTGCAAAATACATGCCACCGTCAGCTTGCCGCACTTCACGATGTACATCTATCTCCTTGCCCACGTCGCCCTTACGACAGATGTAGTCGCCCGGGCTGAACACCTGTAAGACACATGCCACCGTCAGCCTGCCGCGCTTCACGATGTACATCTATCTCCTTGCCCACGTCGCCCTTACGACAGATGTAGT
>PNEQ01117399.1:13244-50524 GCA_003012365.1 Medauroidea extradentata | reverse complement strand
TGGCCACACACGTTCAGATCGGCCTGTGCAGTTCGGGACTGTGCAGTTTTAACTAATTGTTTTTCCATCAGTCTCCGGCAGACTGTACAGTCCTTCAAAACTGCACAGTTCTGTGCCACACACGCTCCGTACATCCGGAAGGCCTGGCCTGCGCAGTTTTTCCTCTGAGGATTGCCGGAACGTGTGTGGGGCCCTTTAGTTTGTACACGTAACAATATGGTAGAGTGCAATCATCTGTTGTGGAGGATACCCGAGGACCAGGATGTCATACCCTGAACTGCATATTTACGAATGGGCGCACGTAGGCATCAACTTGCCTCGGAGGATGATATTAGATGGGACCCAGAATGGAGAGATGTCGGAATAAAAAGGGCGTGGGCAGCGGATATCGCCAAGAAAACCCGCCAGCCAGTAGCACTATTGCCACATGCGAAAATCCAAGGTCCGACATCGTTTGGGATCGAACCCGGATCATCTTGGTGGGAGGCGAGCGATATTACCAATTTTTTTTCTTAATGTTAGGCTCCTTGGCAAGGTCACAACATCGCCAACGAGCCAAAAAACCACCCCCCCCCCCACCTTTTACAGTATTATTATAAGACAAATCCCCAGTTGTGCCAGTGTTGTTGACTTTTACGATTGAAACGATTCAAATGGACAAACACAAATCGTACACCCAGCCAGGCCTAGGAATCGAACCCAGAACCCCTCGTATCTAAGTCGGTTGCTCAACCAACTTTGCTACGGGGGGTTGGCATCACTCGGCCGCCGCGGTATATCTTGGAGGGCTTGCTGTGACGTTGTTAAAAGCCGAATATTAGTGCATTGCCATGTGGTGCTGATGTCTTTGAAGGTTAGGAACTCTTGTACTGACGCTCCTCTGAATAATAAATATCTCTCTGAGATTAAAAAAAAAATGTATGTAAGTAACACAGTGTGTTAACTATAAATTTACGTGTACCAAGGGCTCAGTTAAGAACTTACCACACTGTGATAGGTTATCGAACAGGGCGACGGTCATTTTGTCATGCACCAAAACGGTGACTTCACATATCTCCCTTTCACTTCAGTTACAATGTCCACCCCTTGAGATATATTGAGAAATAAATTACGGCTGGACAACCATCTACGGCAGCAAAGAACTTTTTTTACGTATCAACATGGCGAATGGTATCTTCCTCCCTCCTTCCCTTTCATGCCCTTATCACTGGCCAAAGAACCTATGTCACGTTCTATCTTTATGTTACAGAGATGAGAGAAAAGTACAAATGGAGCATTATCAGCTTATACTGTGGTCAAGCCATTTTGTTTACTCATGTAGCAATGTGGAGGAGTTGTTTTGAAGTGCAATCAACTGTTCCTTTAGGTGCATTGACAAATTATGTAATAGTTAAGTCAACCCACGCCACAGCCGCATTATACACCTTGCTATGGTAGTAAAGAACATTTTTCAATTATCAATATGGAGTTCATAAATGCAATGTCAAAATTTTGAATACATTTGGTTGAATAGTTTTAGATTTATGATTTTAGTTTCATAGGTTTTTGGGGCGCGGTAATATATGCTGGCTTACGCTAGCTCGGAAAGACCCGAAATGGCGGACGATTATACCCACTACCACGGCGCTTCAATAGTGCTTACAAAATTATTTTGTTTCTTACAATTTAATCGACATAAATCTGTATATATAAAAATGAAAGCTGAATGATTGACTGACTGACTGACATATCAAACTGCAGCTCAAACCACTGGACCTAGAATCGTGAAATTTTTTGTGGGGGTTCCCTTCAGGTCGTAGGCGAGCACTAAGAAGGGATTTTTCGAAATTCGACCTCTAAGGGGGTGAAAAGGGGTGAAATGTGTTTCCGAAGAAACGTCGATACAGCTCGAACCCGATGGCCAATCATGGTGATTTTTACTTTAATAGGACACTCGTAAAAATGCATATTAGCCAATTTAAGGATTTTTCGAAGTTCAACTTTTAAGGGGCTGAAAAGACCTTACATGTGTTTCCAATCAACTATCGATATCTATCGAACACTTCGGGATAGAGAGTTGATATTCACTTTAAAATATTGCTTACGTAAATACACAAAAAGTCGTTTTAGGTTTTTTGAAATTCGACTCCCCGGCAGTAAAAAGGGTCAAAATGTGATTTTAACTAATCATCTTTAACTTTGAAACACAATTGGCTATCGTCGTGATTTTAACATTAATTGGTTACTTTTACAAATGTCTATGACAGGACTCAAAAACGTTTCGAAATTCTTTATTTAAAGGGGTGAAAATACGTGAAATGTGTTTTCGATTATCCTTCCATATCTATCGAATCAATCGAGATATCGAAGTACTCTTTGCTTTAAATTGGCGCTTTTGTAAATATCCCAAGTACCATTTAAAATACATTTTCCGAATTCGGCCCTAAACTTGTTAAAAATGGGGTAATATGAGTTTTCGACTCACATTCGATATATATCGATCCCATAGTTTTTTATATAGAGACATGATTTTTGTTTAGGATTGATGCTTACTCAAATACCTAAAGAGCAATTTCTGGAATTTTCGAAATTCGCCACCTAAGGACGTGAAAAGGGGTGAAAAGTGGTGAAAAGCGTTTTCAATTAATCGTCGATATATCTTGAACCCAGCGGGCTAATGTTGTGTTTTTTACGTCCACGAGCTACCAATAAAATATTCTAAAACGTGATTCAAGGGTTTTTCGAAATTTACTCTCTTAAGTGGTGAAAAGACCTTGAACGTGTTTTAGATAAATCCTCGATATCTATCGAACCCGTCGAGATATACAATTAATTTTGCTTCAGGAGGATGATTACAGAAATTATCGCAAAACGGTTTTCAGATTTTTCGAAATTAGTTTTCTCAATACTGTGCAGGGGTGATTTTTTTTTTTTTAAGTGAATGATCGATTTTGATTCGACTGAACGGGCTAGCGATGTGATTTACACTTCAGTTGGATACTTATACAAATGTTTAAGATGTAAATTTAAAATATTTCTAAATTCGACACCCAAAGGGGTGAAAAAGCATAAAATTTTGTTTTCCATCAACCCACGATATCTATCTAACCAGTAGCGATATTGAGGTGTTGTTCGCGTCTGAGTGATGCTTACGTAAATATTATATATATATATATATATGTATGTATGTAATTTTTTTCTTTATAAGAAACGTGATTATTAAGAATAAAACCAATTGGTCAATAATCAAGGCAGACGATCCGAAAAGCAGGAACGAATAGCGAGAAACAACTTAAACAGGAGTTTCACTACAGTAACCTATCGAGACGTGGTGTTGTACAACCTCTATAAGCCCAGGACACAGATTTTTTTTTTCAATAAATTTTATTTTCATGAATTATTTCGACGTTACGTGACGCAGTTGTTTGTCACTCAGGTCTAAATTCCGGGAGGTCTGGGTTCGAATTCCATTAAAAGCTGCGTGCGAACGTTCAATTCTGACACACAAAAACTACAAGACAGATCGAATTAATTAATGCAATTTACATGTAGACTTTAAAAGGGGTAAATTGCAGTTCGCTTTCCACTTAGGTTCCTCTACAAAATCAGCTGACATATCGTCGGTATACTGTCAAAAGTGATTAAGTCATAAATGGCTATTTCGTTTAAAAACAGTATTAAATTGTAGATAATAACAAAAATTTGGTATGTTACTATACTGTGACACAACAGTACGAAACGACGAATAGACTTTAAACTTGGGCAATTGTTCGTGAACAACATATACATATTCCTAGCATTTTTATAATTTTATCTCATTTTGACTATGTCACTTTTGGCAGTAAACCGACGATACATCATCTCACTAATCTCAGGTTTGCGCACCAAATACGTTTCCGCGAAACCTTTACCCTCCGAAACTTTGTAATGTCAATAAAGTTAAAGTGAATATTTTGAAAATATATAATCGAGGGCACCGTCATCAATGGTTGTGCACAGGGTAAATTTATGTTTCTTATTTGATTAACCTCTTACCTTAGGTGTCTGTAATTACCCCACAACGTCAAATAGGCAGGGCTATAAACAAGGCCTAGGCGAAGTCGCTGTTAGTGGCAGAGTCAAACTTAATACTGCTTTTCGCGTGGCCAGCTATAGCTACTTATCCTGCTGCAAAGTTAGTTCAACTAGCCGCTTGGACATTCTAATACTTGATTAATGAAGTATCATTTGTTTTATGTACGAAGAGATTATTCTGTTAAAGTAAATATTATCAGTTACGAATAATACTCGCGAGCAAAGCCGCGGGGGACTGCTAGTTATATGAATTCACAGTTCTGGTATTTCATTACTACACTATTACTTAGTCTCGTCAGTTTTTTTTTGTGAATATTGTAGTAGATTTTAATATATTTTCCGACACTGACAACGTTCACTTCCTGCTGTTAGTCTCTTCGGCAAGTATGCTGTTTAGTCAAGATTGTGCCATATTGAACGGAAGAAATTAATCACTTCTTTCGAATGCGCATGTAAAACCAACATTTCTAGAAACAACCTGTGGAATGCTGTTTTTCATGTTAACGGGGTGAAAAATAATTTTTGTTTATTTCACTTTTCAGCACATTCTGAAAGTACTATCGCAAAAATATTGAAGCGTAAACAGTACTGCGCTTGCATGAAATACCGCAACTGTTTTTGCAGCACAATCTTAACTGGCGTTAACAACTATTCAAAATCTTGCAATAGATTTGTAAATACCAAATTAACAGCAAGACGTAACAGTTTAATACGTATTTTTTTTAAAGGCTAAATTGGAGCTTGTGTAATAAGATTGTTGAACTTCAATATTATTCCGTGTGTACTGGTTTTGTTAGCCTAGTCTAGTCGTAAAATGGTTCAATCCAGTGTTATGCCTGTAGACAGAAAACTATTTTTAAAACAGACGAACCTCGATGTCGGCGTTGGTCAGCGATCAGTATTTGCACTGCACCAATATTCACCACTTGTCTCGCTCTTTAGTTTTGCAGTGGTTTCGAAAATGTATAAATTTTTTAACGCAAGTTAATTCATAATATAAGAATTCATTCTTACTGTTTTGACCCTTATTTATCATCGTTTGTATTAGAACTTTCCGTTGTAATTCACCAAACGAATTTTTAGATGTTGGCCCTTGAAATATCACATAGTTTTTGTCAAAATAAGCCAAAATGAAGGAAAATAATTTTTTTGTAGCGAACGGCGCATTATTAAAAAAAAACGGTCTGGCAAAATTGTGTATCGTATGACTTTACACAGTCTCAAATTTTTTCAAAGCATTTCGTTGAAAAATATTTTAGTTATTTGTAATTGTTTGAAATAAGTTAAAGATTATAGCCTTAATCTTCGTTTTCTCCAGTTATTCTGAAAAACCGCCTGCTCTTCCACGGACGGAACTGTGGCGACACGTGTTGTATGGTGTCGAAAGCAGTCCACGTTACGTATTCGCTGCCTCACGCTACCACATACAGGATGAGTCGGAAGGAAAGGTACATGCTTTGAAGGGTGATGGTACTGGTGATTCTGAACAAATTTTTCTAATAGACATATACCCATTTCTTAACCGTTTCAGTGCAACCGAATGAAAACAACAAGGAACGGGAAATGTGCAGGTGACGGTAAATCACGATACTGATATCGTATGTTTTGTTTAATTGTGTACGTTTCCTCAAAAACATGTTCAAACACTCCACCACCAACTTCAATGCATTTTGCTGCTCTGATAAGACAGCTGCTGTGTTGTTGATCTGAGCTCATTAGTACACTGCTTTATTTGAGCACAAGCATGGTAAATACGAGCGAGAAGTTCCTCTATTGTGTAGATTTTCGTCTGCCCTTGAGAGTTGCGTGTGTTGTTGATTCCGTTGCGGGTAAATGTTGACTCATCAGTGAACAGAATCGTGGAATTAATCGATCATTGGCAATGATCCACTGACAGAATTCTTGCCGGTGGACATCATCACCTTCATGCAGATGTTGTACACTCTGCCGATGATCTGGATACAGACCCTGCTCGTGTACTGTGCGTATCACTCTTGTTTGTGGAATACTTGTAGTTTTCATTCGGTTTCTCTAAAACGGTTAAGAAAAGGGCATATGTTTATTAGAAACATTTTGTTCAGAATCACCAATACTATCACCCCTCGAACCATGTACCTTTCCTCTCGACTCATCCTGTAGATGGTAAAACCTATATTGTTAGCAGCGTGTTTACTAGCGTCTTTCCCAGCACATTTATCAATATGTAGACAAACAAGTCGCACTGAGCCATCTCGCTGAAGGTCGCGGCTCTGTTCCCGCCGAATGCAGGGAGAAACCGTGGGAGAATCACGCAACCCTGCCTCGTTATCAAACCCCTCCCCCTTCTCCCAAACTTCCTCTCCACTCCCACGCAACGAAACTAGGAATTCTGTCGCTGTCAACACAACGACACAATGCACACGCAGTCTAGTAGAGTGCCAGGAACAAAGTGTTGTTTATGCGAGTTAGTGCAATGAATATTCACCATCGTCTCTACGGCACGGCGGTAGGCCTATATAACAAACACAACACGTATGCACGTAGTATATACCTGCCGTACGGTAATTTGATACTTTCTGGAAGCCCTGCATCTAGCTTGGACTTGTTTTCACACCAACTATGTATTCTTCCACCAAACGTCAACAATAACATTGCCAGGTTGACAGTTGCACTGCAAGCCGACGTACATTGTTTATACACTGCCACCAACTACGTCACCTCTAAAATATTGTAATGCTAAATGTTAATATACATTTTATTTCATTTCCTGAGTGAGTGAGAGATTTTGGTCAGCTCTTAAGACGACTGCCTACCTCACGCTTCAAAAGCGTTGCAGTGTGTTCGTAAACAGGTTTTTTCTACGAAAATATTCTACGTATGCCCATTGAGCTAACGTACGAAAAGAAAACAAACTTCAAACAAAATCGGAACCTCACTGTTAAGTGTCGTAATTCAAAATTTACTACCCGAATGTACTTGAAACCCTGATTGCGACCTGCACTGAACTTAGTTGCAGACTTTCCACCAATAAAATTACATGGTCACCACTCAATGTCCCATAGAAAAACCGTTCAGCGGGAAGCTATCGTGCTAGTTCAATGCTTGGCTCGTTAAAGTGGGACATCGGTCGCCATATTTGATTATACATTATTTTCTTTTTTTTTTTTTTTTTTTTAATATTCTGAGAAGAAAAGTGTAAAATGTATTATTATAGCGTGAATTCCAGTTATCACACGCTACAGTACAAGCATCGCAGTTGAACTTTAACGTATATCTTGTCCGCAATCAATCACACAAAATTAAGAATATAACTGTAATTGTTTGACTGATTACGGTATAAAAATACGTTAAATGTTCAACTGCGATGATTTTACTGCAGCGCAAGATAAGTAAAATCCACGTTATAATCTAAAATGTTACACATTTTCTCTCAGAATTCATAAAAGCGAACAAATAAAATATTACAATATGGCGTCTGATGTCCCACCTTCAGGCGACGTGGCATTTAATGTGCGCTTCACGGTAGACATGACTGCTCCGTCGCATTTGAGTCTCTCACGCGCGGGTAGGCGGAACCCTTAACTTGGATGTCTTTAGCGCTACTGAGGGGTGACGTGAATATGGAGCGGCGCCGAAATAAATGGGAATGGGAAACGGGAGATCACCGAGAAAACCCGCCGACCAACGGCATCGTCCGTCACGATTCCTACATGCGAAAATCAGGGGACCGACTCCGCCGGGAATCGAACCCGGATCGCCTAGGTGGGAGGTGAATGGTCTGACCATTCGGCCACTGGGGCCCCTTCATTTCCTGAAAGTGAACACATGTAAATATTTCATTGAACGATTTTCAATATTTTAGCCGCTGTTCATAATATACAGAAGAACTATTTCTACGACATCAAGGGCAACACAACCACCCTCCAACTATCGTATAACATACGTGTTTAACTCACTTCAAAATAATTGTTACGAACAATTTTCATACCCGCAGACGCGCAACAACAAAACATAAATTAATTAATTTATCTCACCGTATTGCTTTTTCATTCGCTTACATATTTGTAGCGTATTAACGGAAATATTCCTAGATATGTTTTTCAACAGATCGTTTCTAAAAGTACCAACTTACCGTACGACGGATATAGTTAACGCGCACGGCTCTGTAACACTTCGCGCGTTTTGCACGAAAACGATGGGTCCTCCTGCCCTAGACAGTTGATTCAAAGGACAGTCTTTGTTGCATAGGTCACTTTAAATGCTTGAATATACTGACAGTACTTAACGTTGTACACAATGTAAAAGTGCTTTTATTTTCATTAGGGTGGAGGTTATCAACCAGCGTTGGCTAGGATTTTGTCGGTCACATTAACGTGAAGTTAAACTCTTGAGAATCATCGGGTTGCGTCAATTAGTTTTCAATTCGTGGGAAAATGAGTCTTTAAAATCTGATCTTCAATATTACATTTTCGTACAGATTGCCTAAGATATGTTGTATTCTGCCCCTTATTTTCCTGTCGGAGTTTGGAGGTGATTTTTGTGAACACCATATACATATATATATATATATATATATATATATATATATATATATATATATATATATATATATATATATATATATACACACACACTCATACAGCCACACTTAGACATGAGTATACGTATAACTATGTTGACAGAAGCTATATTTATGTGTTTTATCTTTCCATTTCACTGCAAGTTTTTTTTCTGCAATTTGGCAACATGCATATATAAATACAGCTCAGTTTATATCACTAACCCATTGCAAGAATTGTTAAAAGATTACAAGACTTTATTATGCCTGCTTTATTACATTGGCTCCTGAAACTACAGTAAATGTACATTTAGCTAATGCAACTTAATAGTGACATTTGATGATTTCACAGGTTTGTTTGGATACCATAAATATACATTTGTTGCCGCTCGATGTAACACGAGTTGAAATGTTAAAAGTGAAAGTGGCTAGCTGAAGCTAACTTCTGCTTTGTCCAGAATGTCAATGTAAGGCCAGTGACGTTGTAAATGTGCCAGTCATGAGATAATGTATTTTATTCTGCTCTGTGTAGCTGTTAAGCTTTCCCTACACAATACCCAATTTATTCGATGCCCATTGGTGTAACATTGCGCGTATAAGAATGATGATTTAGCATTATGTGTTTTCTTCATGCTCGTTATTGCAAAATAAATACGTAAAATAGATTTCAGCAATGTTTTGTTTCTTGAAACACTGCGTTGCACATCGCGTTATTTTAGGTTACGATTGTTCACGTACTTCAAACAATTGTACTTTTTTTACGAGTTGATACTTTGGATTTTATTTTGAATGAAACATGTAAATTGTAATGCATTCTAACCTCTCGGGCTTACGAATCCACCTGCGTATTAAAATTACCTCCTTAGCTTAAAGACTTGATGACGCATACGTGTTCAGCACATCATTTCGAAGTAATGTTTGTTACACTGAGGCGAGGAGAATTTGGCAGTCATGTGGCCATCAGTACCTGATTATCGCTGGCAACAGTGGCTTTTGGGTAAGACGCTATTAAAAAATGATACAGACATATACATGCTGTCCAAAAAGTCCCGTTAGCACTTCAATAATAATGAACTCAAAACTGTTAGAGATAAGAATATTGCGGTGTAAAGGTACTATCATTTGTAACTACATTCAACATACTCATAAAACGGAAATTATACAACCGAAAGTCTGAATATCAACAAACGAAATAAACAAGTTTGTGTTGAACATGACGGTAACGCATGTAAATTTGACCATATAACGCTCACACTACTGAAATAAAGTACGACAAAGCATGTACTGAAATAATAATAAAAATATCGAATAAAATAAACGAACGAAACAATGAATAATGTTGACGTGTTTCACATTTTCCAAATCCATTATGTATCAGAGTTAATTGGAAAATGACTGAACATTCAACAAATTAAATTATGTGCTCTCCTTACGCGAAACAGCTCAGTTAGGTCACTGCTCTTTCCACCCCAAAAAGGTAAAAAGGTAACATGTGTTTACAAATCATAATCGTAATTGTCAACTCCAAAAAAAAAATATTTAGATATCAACGAATTTCGCTTCATATTCATGCTTACTTCAATACCTGAAAGGTAATTAACCTGATTTTTCTAAATGCGACATCTCAGGGGGAGCGTGCTGAAATGTTTTTCAGTGAATAGTCTGTATCGCTGGAACCTATCAGGCTATCTTAACGGTTTACATTTTAGTATGACATCCATAAAATAGCTTTAATTGATTGTTTTCTTTCGAAATTCGACCCCTAAGTGTCATGCAAGATATGTAATGTGTTTTAAATAAATCCTTGATAGCTAGATAACCCGTTGAGCTATAGTTAGGTACATTTCTTCACGATGATGAATACATAAGTGGCCATAAATAGATTTCAGGACTTTTGTAAACTCTAACTCTCATGACTGCGAAGGGATGAAATGTGTTTTAAAAATTAATTATAAATTTCTGCCTGACTCAATGGGTTATCGTGTTTTGTACCTCGATTAGATAGCTACCTGAACAAAGGTTTAACATTTGTTTGTAAGAATTTTCGAAATTCAACCAGTAAAGGGGTGAGAAGTCGTAAAATTTGTTTTTGGTTCACCCACGATATCTATCTTAACCAGTTGAGATATCAAAGTGTTATTTGCTTCAGAATGATGCATCGACAGTCTTCTCTGCTCCGTTATCCTCCAGGCCATCTGAATCTTGTAATCGTTATTCCCTCTCCCTATATAAGATCCCTTTGTTAGTTATTATACTAACATATACTCCAGCTTTCATAATCCAATACATCCTCACCAGTCTTTCGACCCTTCTCTTTTCTTTTTGAGAGTTCCCGCCTGTTAACCTCATTACCAGTGGTTTTGGAATTCACTCTCCACTTGCACTATACCCATCTGGCTTCCCTTCTTTGTACCGTCAGATACACATCAACGCTAGCATACTCTAAAGTAGGTTGGACCATTGTCTTTTAAGTTTCCATTACTTCACTGCTGGTTCCCTTCAGTTTTCTCAACACCATCCTACCCTTCAAGACCACACAATGTTCCTGGGTCCTCCATCTGAGATCTGCTTGTAAGACTACTTCTGGATACTTATACTCAAATGCTTCACGTATTGTTCCTCCGGCCCAACTGTATATGTTCCTACTCAGATTTCTTGTAAAGTCTGCTACCTTTACTTTAGTGGCAGCATTCTCATTTTGTTATTTGCTGCCCACTGTCTTGCATGCACAATATATTCCTGCAGCTTATTTTCCCTTCCACTTCTTAATAAAGCACATGGTCCTATACAAAACTCCTTACTTTTCTGGCACTTGCATTCCTATATTTTCAATAATTATGGTGAACAGCAGAGCCCAAGACGCCTTGTTGTGGTTACTCTGATATAACCTCACCTTTATCTGACACAGTATCCCCTAATTCCAACCAGTGCATCCACCATATTAGGAACTCAAAATTCCAGCTTTCAGTTATTCTGTCTTCTAGCTTATCTTCCTTTTTTCTGGATGTGAAACCTATAGGCCATCATATAAAATTATTTTTCGAAGTAAACGTAGCAAGCATCCACCTGATTCCTTAAACAGCCCTAGGTCCCACAGCAAACCTAACAACTGCATCTCACACGAATACCCCTTCATACATTCATGCTGATATTTCCTCAGCCAGTTCTTAAATCTGTCGCATACAGCACCACCATTCTCTAAATCACTTCTCCAACCTTTGAAGTGATACAAATTAAATAGAAATGTGAAAAGTCAATGTACATCTAATTATTTATGTAGTTCGGCGTATTACCCAGTCATATTTGGCTGTATAATATTAAAAAATTAAGGTTGGTCCACAATCAACTCAGTGTTCACAAGTACCCGAACTGACTATACAAACTTAATGAATAAGAATTCACAAACCAAATTTCATGGCGAACAGTGTTTTGGTAAATATACCATGCTCTCCAAACTCAAAAGGGACCACCCATGTTCTATTAATCATATGGAAATAGTGACAACACCGTTTGGTCGCAAAGTGGTCGCTATGTTGGAGGATTTGAAGTGCTGTTACAAGAATGATAGGCGAAGATTTTCAATGAAAGCGATTGTAACATTGTTAGTCTCGAGAGCTTGATCCTCAACGAACAAAGGTATGAAGGATATTGCTGTCACCAAAACCATGCACGACATTCATTTCCTTCACGGCTAAGTGACCGGATGCTCAGTATGTTCGTACTTCGCGACATATGAACATTAACAGTCGGCAGACGGGTAGTTGCGGTAGTAAGTAAGGCGTTGTTGAGAGTGGCCGATACTTCTGTCGGTCAATTCGACGAATGTTTCAGTTCCATGCATCTCAAGAGCAGCAAATACTAGTTTGCATCGTCTAATATAAGACGTTCGATGAAACAATACAAGTCTATGGATTTGCATTTATCGATGTATTGCAAACGCAGCAAAAATTTATTGTGACTTTTTATATGTAATGCTTGCATAGGTTTATTACACAATGTGTACCATTTTATTTATGACAGGCTCAACTTCCCAGGTAGATGTTTTGAGCGTTAAATGATTGGTGTTACTCACGATTCAACAGGAGCCCTTACCATCATCAGGCTCTGGATCTACTTCAAAACAGAACATCCAATACGTCAGTTCAGATTGGGCTTGTAACCGGTCAGAACAATAATACCAGTCGTCACACCAAGCTAAGTTGTTAATAGTTTTGCTCATCACATAAGCAGTTTTGTCTAGCCACACATCTTTATTATTGACATGTAAATCGATTTTGAAGTTCACAATGTCTCTTACCTCATCGAGATAAGCCGATGCTTTAATACTGTAATTGTATAGTTGATGTTCCAGTCCCCCAAAAGCTCTATAACACTTTCATTTATTAACAGATACGGTTTTATTTCTAGCCCTGCGACGATATTGGACGAATTGAAGTCAATGATCTGGCCGCTATCATATCGTACCTCTAAAATGATCTAGTGTGCATGCGTTGTCTGTACTGGAAAGAATAATGGATAGCATGGCTCATAACATATCGCTTTACCAAATGACACTCGTGGCTTAAACGAGGCAATGATAGTAGTCTCTCTGTGAATATGATCGTCTTGTTTCACAATCATTCCATCCACCAAGTTGCAATGTACATAGATAGATCCAAACGGTGCGACCTTACGTATGGCATTACTATAATGATTCTCATTAGCTTCCAAATTTTTGTTATCCGTGGAGCCAAACTGCTTACCAATTAGTCTCATCTGCAGATCGTAAATTCATTTCACCATCACTTTCTTTGATACCTTATTTGTTGTGGTTGATGTGCTATGCTTCTTTTCAAATTGTGGCATCGTCATTATGGCTTTGTCAAGATACTTTACACTGTATTGAACAATAGGAATTTCAATCATGCTAACAGCACCATCCACATTTGTATAAGCGAGTCGGTTATTTGCAGGTGTAATGTTGTGTGTTAGATATGGGGTGTAGAACGAAACTAAGTCTACCGAGTGCTCTTCCATCTCTTTCGGATAATGGAGCCGCTTCCTTAATATCAATTTGTTACTCGTTAACACAAGTGATTTATTCATTCATTTATAATATAAATAAAAAAGGAAATACTGACTGGGATATCAAAATAAGAACACCTAATGACATTGTTTCAACAAGATCCCATGATGGATTGCTGCCCGACGATATCAGGTGCCTGACCGTTGGCGCTAGCCGCTGCGGCAAGACGACGCTCATGATAGACAGCTTTGTATACACATAGGCTGGCTGAATTTTGGAATGCTGTACAAGTGCTCCAAAAGCTTACATCAACCAAAATATGTTGTTTGAAAGCTGACATGGATGCCATTAGTAAAGAGCTTAACATGCAGAAGGCACACTTCTTTCATTCAAACGAAGTGATGGTTGCAGTAGACAAGTGCTGTAAAACCTCTGTTGCCCTCTTTGATGGCCCCATTCTAGATAACCAAGACATGGTGAGATATTATTTTACATGCTGTAGGTATAAGTATATAAACTGCTTTTTATTTGGCTCAAACATACTCAAGGGTGCCGAAACAGCTTAACCAACTTCCTTTGCATCTTCAGACAGGATGACATAAACCTTTAACATGTTCATCGCGACTTTGTTAGCAAAGATATGTCGTTTGAAAAATTGAGAGAGATGTGCACAATGCTGGGCTCACAACTATGGGTTCATCATGATAGATATTATGCCCAAGTCGAACAATGGAAAGTATCGCAAGATAAAAGATTTTCTAAATGCTGAAACTTAAACATCATGTTTTAATGGAGAACTTTATGCTTAAAAGTATGTATAGGCCATTCGGAATAAAGTGAGCACTAAAGATTTAACCTTTGAAAAAAAATCACTAGACGTTACTGCATATACATCACCACTAACAAGAGTTACTTTACTGCTTGTATGGTTGGTAGCGATTTATTGTATGTAGTTCCGTGTATTTTCCTATTTGAATACAACATTAGTGAAAGAACATATGATGAACTCGACCTGTCTGTATTTAATACACTTCAAAATATTTACTTATGATCTTATTGACATTCATACATACATTATAATTAGACTCGATTGGCGCGAGAATTATGTGACGCTATCGTCGACCTCGAGTCGCGGTGGCCGTTATCGCTTACTCCGTGCTTCAGACAGTTCAAAACTCCACCAACAGGTGGCATCAGAGTTAGGTTCTCACTCCAAGTTGCATATTTGGTTGCATCATTTGCATGCATTTGCCCGTTTTGTGTATATACACATTCAAAAGTATTGGAAATTACTTTGAGTATCATTGCCAAAATGATGTGAAACCATCGGTAATCTGTATATTATGTTTTACGTTTGCCAGCCTAAAAACAACGTACTTTTTATTTCACATGTTAAGAAAATACGTTATTTATTGTTTCTGAAGTGCGTCGTTGTTGTTCGTGGCAGTAGAACTGAACGAAACTTGAATTATTGAATAGCGTGTGTTATGTCTGTTGTAGTGGCAGTTTTGCGTTACAAATTAAAATAAAATATGCCCTCATTTACGAGATTCGTAACTGCAATAGTGCGTGTTGTTTAGATTAGTCGATGGACAGAAACCAGACATTAACTCGCAGGTATTTATAACTAAGATTACTTTTTTTATATCTTACATTCAGCCCCCGTGCATTTAATGAGTAAATATTGTAGCTAAAAATTATCGGAGCAGTTTAATGTAGTTGTAAACATTGCACGACCCTATGTAAATAAAAGCACGTGGCATTATTTGTGTTAACATCGGCGGAAAGATATAAACTGGCAGGAAATAGAAATTAAGCAGGGCTTTTTTGAGTGTTCACTTTATTCCGAATCACCTATATATGTCATTATTATTTTAATAAATACACCTGTTCCTTCTGGCAGAGGTGTGGATTTAAAAAAAGACAATTTTTTTATTATAACCAATACACCAAAAGGCTTATGCATGTTTTTTTTTTTTTAAGTTATGGAATAGCCGGTTATGTTTTTTATAATCATTAGGTTTTATTATTACCTCATTGACTCGTCCAACCATCGTAAAAATGTACTCCATCTGATTATTGCCTAAGTAAAATATTTTCTCTTGTACACTGTATTTGCCAACCTAGTGTATGATGTTAATTCTATTCCTTTGGTAGTAGTATAACGTAACAAACATGTTCAATTTAGCATGCAGCGAGGCGATAGATTGGCTTAGCTGCTGCATATTTGCATCAATAGACTGTGTAGCGATTTGCATTTGCTAGTTTACCGATTGACTTAGCTGTTGCTACTTAGTCGATACATTAGCTATGTCTTTGTCGAGAGACCATTCAGCAATTTGCACTTGTGAGTTAACCGACAGGCTTAGCTGTTGCAACTTAGCCGATACCATGATTATGTTTGCAAACATCCTATGTAGCTGCGCTTGTATAGCATAAATGGTATTGTTAATTCCTGAACCTACAGCAGCATATTGCTTCTCCAAGTTCATAATGCAGTCTTCAAACATCCTACATTCCTTAGTCCACGATTTCATTAACGCATTTCGAATATATTTATGATTTAATAATAGCACAATAATTTTAAAACTCAAATTAAAAATGAGAAAGGTGCTCCAGCACTGTAATACATAAATGGCCACAGATAATTTATCGAAATATTGTACTCGATCGTAGTTGTAAACTACATAGCCTTAGAGATACTCGACTAGCTATGCTGTGGGACTTCACCAAACGAATCAAACAAGCGTGCCTTATTAAACTCCTTCCAATAGCGTACCCAGTGTGTGTTCGATTGTTCGGAAACATCCAAGTTGACAACTCCACATTCGCGTACACTGAGTGTTTTGGGTAGCTCATCGATCATGAACCCGCCTCGAAAATGCCTACTGCCTAGTTTGACAACTATCTTATATGTATCGTTGTTTGTGAGTGGAACAACGTTTTTCGAATTGAAATGCATTTTCCTTGTTTTTCAAACGCTAAATTGTGTCTTTGCTGCTCTGCCAATTCTTGGTCTTTTTTCTTAGCAATAATTATGGAGGTAGCGATAGATGATGCACCCAGCTAATGCTCCAAGAGCCCCTAATGCAGCAAAGATCAATGGCAAGAATCTACCTCTGTGTAAACAATTGCCTGTCTTCATCTCTTTCGCCATTCTCTTCAGTTGCGGTTTAGAGATTGTGAGTGTCATACCATTATCAACCTTCAGCTTCTTTGCTGTATGTTCGAGTTGTTCTTTCGTTAGGAAAGGACCGATATTCAAACCCTTCAGCTCATCGTTCGATAGTTCAAACCCAATATTTTTCTTTTAATTTTATTATATAGGAAAGAAACTCGTTTTGATACCCCAGCCGACCTTACACTTATTATGCACCACAGACCCAGCGATACCAGCCAACATTTTCTCACTTAGATCAGCATCTGAAGCGAACACCCATTTGAACGCCTTCTTCTCTAGCTCTGTAGGCTGCATATCGTTCAGCCAAGTCCATATAATGATGATATGCTATATTGCGTTCACAAGTTCCAGCATCAAATGGATTGATCGGTTCATTGCCACGTGCGGGCATCTCCTTTAATTTTGTACCAGGACCAAGATAGTGGTAGCTTGGTGCATGTAGCTCATATGGCAATGCGTTAATTATGTCACTAAGCAATCCCTTACCATGATGTTCCGATTTCCATATTGTGTGCGGCATTGCATTCAATATGCTTATGAGGTATGGTATGCCCTTCGGACTGTTCACAACAAATTTGCTAAGTTTGCTATTGAACATATTCGTGATCCCGACCTTCTCGTTGTGATAGTTGTTGTTGCCAGAGTTCTCCTCACCATGGAACCATGAATTACGTCAGCCGACCAATAAGTGTTCTAACGTCATCAATCCATACATACTCCTTTGGAAGACTGGTATATTTCACAATACCAGCCCCAGTTTTCTCCTTAACTAAATCACCCTAGCTTTGCGGCAAATCTCCTTAACCGAACCATAGCTTTGCTTAATGATATTAATATACTTGAGTCCGAACTATCTTTGGACGTGTTTGTGGATGGTTTATTGCCGTGGCAGATCGCATTCATGTTTATCAGTATTTGGCTATATTTGTTGAGGTCATTATCTGTGAATTCGCCTTTTATAACATCTTTACGAGTTAGCAATATCATAAAGCCAATTGTTCAAAGATATTTTTTGACCTCTTTGATGAAAAGGTCATCATGGACGAATGTCACTTCACAATCGCCAACCTCTATAACACCTTCGTCAGGCCAGAACCTGTGGGTACGATCATTGAAGTGAGGAAGATATCGCATAATCTTAGTTCCAATACAGTTGACTTTTGCACAGTAGCATACCCGACGGTTCGGCACCATTCAACAGTTTAACACCATCCATTGCTTCATCAAGGCGGTCATCTGACAATTTTTCGTAGCTTTTATCGAGGCGTTGTATGACTCTACCAAACAAATCTCGCTCAAACGATGATTCTGTAGGTGTCAGTGAATAGGCTATAATATTTTTTGTAGCTACTGGAACAAGATATTTAATTTAGTTTTTTAATTTCATCTATTACACATATGATCTTATGTCTTAAGATTTTCTACAGCATCTGTCACCAGCTGCTATTGTTTCTTATCGTGTTCATACTTAACTTTTTGGAGCGGCTTGATAGCCTTGAGCTTTTCGATTAGCAGTTGTAGTCGTTTTATATTCTTATTAGCTTTATTTGCATTAACTATTTATTATACACAAAAATACTTTCGATATTTAACGACATTGTTCAACAATCGTCGTGCAACGGTGTTCAACATCGATGTTCAACAGCTTTGTACAACGATCGATGTTCAATGGCATTGTTCAAGAATCGACATTCAGTGTACCATTTTATTGTATGCATATAATACAATCAGCATTAGTGCATACTGTCTCAAGTGTAGAAAGCATACACTAAGCGATGAGATATCATATGAGTTTATGAAGAATGTAATGAATATTAAAGGCGATATTGCGAACGAAATCCATATGTCAGTTCGCAAAAATTTCCCTAGAAGACCTTTTGCTGTCTTTTGGTATCGACGATCTCTGGCAAGCTGATTTGGTGGAGATAAACCCAGGCATGCTAACTGGCATACACAAGCTCAACAAGGTGTTTAAATATATGCTGTAAGTTATTGATGTGTTCTCCAAGTTTGCATGGGCGGTATCGGTTAACGCGAAGACTGGCAAGAATGTCATATCGACATTTAAGAACATAAGTCGAAAGCCTAGGTATCTGCAAATGGATAATGGTAAGGAATTTTATAATGCATCATTTCAGGCATTGACGAATGACAGTGATATAACACACTACTCGATATATAGCGACAAGAAGGCTAGTGTCGTAGAACTATTCAACAGGACTTCGAAGATGCGAATGTGGAAGGCATTTACCAAATAAATTGATAGACGCTGCATGAAATCATACACGATTATAACAACACAGTTCATACAACAATTCGGATGAGACCTGTTGATATGACTGCAAAGAATGGAGATGTTATTATGTTCAGCATGTATAGTAAAAGCAGAACAGCTGCTTTTGGCGATAAGGTTCATATTAGCAAAGCCAATGGAACATTTGCAAAGGGTTATATGCCTAACTGGTCTACTGAGATATTCGAAGTGTCTGACATATTGCATACACACCCCATTACATACAGGATAAGAGATTTGCAACCTGAACATATTAGAGGCATGTTTTGTGAGCCCGAACTTCTCAAGACCAAATACGATAAGAACTACTTGGTGGAAAAGATTATGTAGAGATGAGATGATAAGCTACTAGTTAAATGTTTGGGCTTTAATAGAAGCCACAATTCATGGATTGATAAGAAAAACGAAGTTTTGTGCAAATTTTTTTGAATGTATAACAAATGAATTTACAAAAAATTGAATGTTATGAACATCAGTCGTTTCCACTAACTGACCAGAGGAAAGACAACTTGAACGAATACAATGAGCAGATCGAGTTTGATATCCCAATCAGCGACGCATTATTGCATCCGAGCGAAGCTCTTGTATACGAGCAATATAAGCTTACCGAATGTGATACTGCAGCTGATTACACGAAATATTCAAATATTGATGTGTGTGGGGATTTCTTCTATTCCTATTTGTGAGGGTTTAAATTCCTAAACACTGTAATGTAATCGAGTTTATTGATAACCCAGGCATAATTTCGGATATGATGCATACATTGCTGTGTTCAGAATCCGAGTCGGCATGCATGCAGTTGGCCGGTGTAGATCACCATAATACAAGACCAGACAGACATAATTGGATTGTATACCCACTATGATACCTGTTTGGGTTCCTTAGAGACTGCAATGACATGTATGGAAGAAGCGGTTACAAGGTAACTTACGCTCGAAGCTCCAATGATAATAGAAGTATTTACTGGCAGTCTGCTGCAATCATGCATAATAAGGGAAAATTTTCATTGAGAAAATAGAAATAGTGTGGCCAATCGTTGAGTACTAGCCTAACAAGGGATGTAATTAAAGAGAAGCTATACAAACACCCTAGGGTGCCAATTAATTTTAGTTATTGGCAATATACTGAAAAGGTTGTGCCGACTGGTGCGAACATGTTTCAGTTTGATATCAAGGATGAATTCAATTCAATTCAGTATAATATTCCAGATTTTGTAGTTATAGATTTTCAGTTACACCATACGGACAATGTAGAACAGGATAAGCATAGTTCGATGTTTGATCACTGCCATGTCAACAACATATGGCTCAAGAATTGCTGCATTGAGGTGTTCCTGCGAGAGAATTAGAACCTAAATATCGGTTATGGGATCTTTTCTGAGGTATAAATTGCATACACGAACTTCAGAAACTCAAAGACAAAGTTGGATACTGATTATTGGAATGAGTTATATTTTAAGTCGGACGCCTATCGAGATATGCGCCCACTGTATGTTATCGGTTTTTCATATCGCAAAGCATCTGTTGTAAAGGATAAGACCAATCTGAAGATTGAGGTGAACTTTGATAAGCCAACCGAGATAACAACCATTTGCAATGTGGTGTTAGTAAATCAAAGGAACCTCATATACGATCTTGTAAAGGAGAGAATTACAGAAGCTGTTTAATGTGTAAACATGTAAAGCTATTAAAGAACATTATATATATATATATATATATATATATATATATATATATATATATGTGTGTGTGTGTGTGTGTGTGTGTGAAAAACATGGGAGTTTATACAAAAATGTAGGGGTGAGCTCCGAGCTTCTCCCCTTAAACTTACAGTTACACACCTTACTTATCAGTGAATTGGAACTGTATTCGCTTGAACTTGTAACTGCGATCTTGAATGTGCTTAATAAATGTGTCGTGACATGTTTATTGTTTCGAAAATGACGAAATTTAGGTACTGTTGTTTCGCACATAATGAACTCCATCATCGATATCTTGGACAGTAAAGTATCATATGGTGATAGGTAAGTGCAGGTGGTTCAAAGCCAAGGACATGGCAGAAATATTGGAATATGCAAATACAAAAGAAACAATACAAACATTTGTGAGGTCGAAACACAAGAAATCATAAGGTGATTTGCAGAGTAGCGAATCGCTTCCTCCTTCAAACGCACAACCACACACAGTATTCATCAGTGAATCAGGACTGTATTTGTTCAAATTGGTAGCTGCAGTCCTGAACGTTGTGCAATAAATGCATTGCGACACATTTATTAAGAACAATCGTTGCATTTGCGAGGAATGAACTCCATCATCGACATCGTTAAAGGCAAATTTGTGTACGGTGACAGGCATGTGCAAGTTATCGTCGACGAGGAAAACAACCTAAGGTTCAAAGTCAAGGATGTGGTATCAAATGTTGAAATATAGGGACAAAGATGATGCTATTGGAAAGCACGTCGATCCGGCTAATAAATTATCATATGAGAATTTTTTTAGACCTGGTGAATTTCTAGGTCTGACATACAATGAAAGACGAACCATTTTCATCAGTGAATCAGCCTTGTCCCAGATAGCAAAATCAGCTTGATTAAAGTTTGAATCAAGGTTGCCATGATAAGTCTGCACACTTGTAACAAGCTAGTCATGTCAAGCCAGTAAGCTTGAATCAAACTAACTAGTCTCCATGTGACAAGCCTGCAACAAGCTTGCCAGGAAAGCTTAATTTGATACAATGTTGCTGCAAGCTTGCAACAAGCTTGCCTCGGACAAGGCAGGATACAACTTAAAAAAGTAGGCTCTACTCAAGCTTGGATCAAACATACGAAACAGGGCTTGTAATGGTAAGCCAAAATCAAGTTAATTGCAGGATTGCTGCAAGCTTACGTGATATCTGGGGCATACACTTATATTCCGATCTAAGATGTCAGCTACTGAAGCATTTACAGATTCAGTAACAAAATAAGTGCTGTTGTCCATCCGCAAGAAGCGACCAGAGAACATATATACGAAAAACATCGCAACAATTACGAAAATATAGGGGTGAGCTATTCCCTCACCTCTTCAATCGTACAGCCACACACAGTTTTTATCAACGAGCCAGGGCTTGTATTCGTCGATCATGTTACAGGCAAATACAAGCTACCATATGAAACTTTAAATGCCCCAAAACAGGGTGCCCTTGAAAAATGCTCAACCGCATACAGGTTTTATATCTTAACCAAAATTGTACAAATTAATTTTTGCATCAACGTTACCAGTAGCCAAATACCTTAAACATAGGGTATTTGAACAAGTTCTGCCATCGATATGTAAACACAGTGAGTACAGGATCGAGCAAACATGGTTTATAACGACGATCGCGATACATGGGAAAACCTGTACAAACAAGGGGTGCTACTGGGTAGACTCCCTTCTAATGCTCAACCTCATACAGTGTTTCTAAATGAGTAGGGTCTATATGCAGTAATTCTATCATCAAGTTTTGTGTAAACTATTAGAGAGTTAGCCTATCCATTTGGGCAGGTTGGTCTTCAACCATTGTATTAAAGGGGCTGCTGAAACACCGCTCTCTTCAAATTAACATCTGCATTCGATAATGGGTGGTTGAGCAAATCGTTCATGCAATTTTATAATGGCCCCATGGTAGTGTGTTAATACCATCGCCAAGAACGTAAATTTTATTGTCATCAGGGCATAACTTTCTTTTACGCTGCACTACCATGTACAATTTGTGCTTCGTGCTTCTGATGGGGTTCATGCCTGCATACAATGCTGCCTTGTCGAGAAAGCATTTTTTGTAGTCACCAAATGAAATATTGTTTCTGACCTCGGCATGTTTAACACCCTTAGTCTGTTTCTTAACATTACCTTCTACATTTATGGCGTATATCTTTGATCTCAAGCCTATGAACAAACTCATACTTTGCCTATGATCTTCTTGTTGATTTGTGGCATGCAGTAAATGTTGTTGTGCTTATAGTCGGATGTATCGAAATGGTAGAACATCTGTATCATTGTTTATCATTGTTTAGCGTCTGTGCACAGCTGTATGTCCAATCTGTTATAGCATTTTCCATGGTTTTGCCAAAGACTGCATTGTTCATCAGTTTATAGAAATCCTTATCGAAATAATTTGTGGTGTTCGTACACATTTGCGTGTTTAGGTCAATGTATAGCTTCAGCCAGTCCGATTGCTTGAATGCCAATATCCTGTGTATCTTTGTCAATTTTATTCCAAGGGATAAGCACAGCTTAAGGTTCGCATGGTGTAGCACACACCTATCTTTGTCATATAGTGTGGATAACAGCTTAAACTCTTTCGAACCTTTGGGTACCTGGTTCTCTGGGGCCAGTGGCAGATATTTATGTAGATCATGAATCTCTTTTAGATATTTCAAATCGACATTCAATATGTATCCTAATTCTGAATCATGTCTCAAAGCCAATATTCCTTTGCCAATGGTCAAACTTAGCATCTGAAAAATTCACCTATTTAAAACCTCCATAGGACAAATATTGGCTCATGGTCGACCCATACATGTTGTTTGTGTCTAAATATGCGAGAGGAATACCTTTCTCAAACATTAACACCATGCCGTAGTTCGTCAGTAATTCCAACCCTGTTTTCGTATGTTTAAGCATTGTGTCCCATGCTAATCCTCGGGATGTGAAATACCATGCCGAATTTGTTTTGCACATGTTTATATTGTGCATTAGTAATGTCGCACTTATTGAGCTTGTTATAAAATGCGGCTTTGGCGGGTAGTGCCATTTCACGAAATTTTTTAATGCCAACCACGTAGTCATTTAGGTACACCCCTTTTCGTACAGCCAAATCTAAAAGGTTGGTTGGGAACTGTTTAACCACTTCGCAGAACTGGTCCTTGGTAAGATTGCCGGCGAGATTATCAATGCTCGAAGCCATAAACTTAAAAGTATCAACGAATCGCATATTTTTGTGTACTTTCACATGTGTGGTAAATGATATATACCATTCTTCATTGTTAGGATTCGCATCGATTTTATTCACTGTTTTACCAAGTCATTTTATGAATAGATGCATGTCATAGCCAGATAAATTGTGTATACACACAGAAACGAAGCATGGGTTCCTGAATGATAAATTACACGAATTATGTGCTGCTCCACGAAATTTACCAGTGAGATGGTCATGATCTCTTACTGAGTCGCAATACAAAGCACTCTCACAAATATGGTAATGTGTTGCTTTTTAATAGGCAATAGTCTCGATGGCAGTTAGCAGAAGCATTGGTATTTCATTGTTGTATATGTCGCCAATAGCCCTCGCCTCATCCATCAGCATTTTAACGAATATCGTCTGTGCGACAGAACCCTCGTTAGTCACCAGCTGTTTATAATAAGCATGCTCGTATTTTATGTTGTAGCAAAAGCTGATTGGGTCGTACTTCTGATACAGTTTCGTATACAGTCCATCGGAATTGGGCTCGCAAGTGGCTATTTTAGTCAACAGACATTCAAAGTCGGCGTATACAACGAATGGAACCCTAAGAGTATGTTTGAAATTCTTAAAACTAAATAATATGTTGTTGCCTTTATCTGGGAGCTGAACATGTTTGCCGTCATAGTTTTGACTAACTTCGTCGTGGTTAGGCAGTTTGCTTGTGAGTAGAACCATTATAGACACATATAGCATGGATATATTTTATTTTTATGCTATGTGACCCATGGGCCAAGAAGTTTCGATAGGTTTTTGATCCAGCAATAATGGCTATTATTTTCGTAGCAAACTATCATACCTGATCATCTTTTTCGTTACTTGTAATGGGTATATCTCGCACTTGGAATTGTAAGCATATATGTTTATCGATATAGCTGTTCTGTTCTCGAAAGTTTGTACGCTGCACAGCTTCATTGGAAATTTTAATCCCTTAAGAGCATCATTGTACTCATACTCATAACCCTTGTATTTGATCATTCTATGAACATCTTTATTAGTTAGAAGCGATGCTGATAGAATGGCCCATAAGAAACATTTTTGGTCGACATTTCGAACATTGATTACTGCTTGCCTGGCTCGAATATTTTTCAGGAAATAAAGGTACGAAAATTCTTTCAATGGAACATACCTGTTTAATCAAACCTCCAATTTAAATAGCCTGTTGCGTTTCCACTGTGAGCCTTTCGTTTCGTAAGCACCTATCTCGTCTATAATTTTTGAAATTCTATTGGTATAGTATTCTTCTAGATTGGTTGTTTGCAAAATAATTTCTTTCTTGGTTTTGAAGGATGGCTCAGCGTATTCCACATGATCGGTATTGTCCTGTTAGTACTCGGCAAACAGCCTAAGGTTCACTTTGAAGCCCGTACACTGCTAGACTTCATCCGTTATTTCGTCTATGACGACCTGTTTTGCATCAGTGAGGAAATGGATCGGATCCTTCTGCGCATTCACATTCTTAATGGTGTATGGTTTCAACTGATTAGCAAATGCTGTTTCTATTTCTTCAACCTTTAAATGGTGGGTGTATTTGTGCAACTTGCTTCTCAAATTGCTTTTTATAAGCAACGCCTTGTATAAACGATCACAAACATCGCATTCGTTCACTGGCTCAAAGTCATTGTGCCCGTTGCTTTTCAAATGTATATCTATAAGGGATGGCCTGTAATCGTGGCCATGCCCTGTAATAGTGTTTACACATATAGGCCTATCGCACTGAATCTGCTTCTCTTCTGGCTTATCCCCCTTCACAAATCTATCAGGCTTGAATTTATATTCACTCCATGCATTATGTATGGCCGCCACCCTTGCAACCTTTTTGGCAGGATTTGTTGCAAGTACTTTATATAATAGGCTTCTTAAGTGACTTATTATGGCTGGCCTGTAATAATGCTTGCACGTATCGCACTGAAACAACTTATAGCGAAGCTGCTTTCTCTTCGCAAATATGTTACGCTCAAATTTATATTCGTCCCATGCGTTATCCTTATTCGTGGCCTTGGCTGTTTTAATACTAAAATGGTTAGGTCCGTGGCCCTGGATAGGGCCGTTTGAGGATGTGGTATTGCTTACATTTGAACTCATTGCATATTTATCATAACGTCGATAATTTTTCAGTTTTGATAGTGTTTCGGCTCTAACTGTATTTGCACTCATTGTGTTTTTATAAAACTGAGCATAAATTTTTCAGTGCTTCGATTTTTATAGTGTGTGTGACTACTAGTCTGTGACAATAACTTCCGGTATGTGCACACCCGCGGCGTATGAACATACTGAGCACTCAGTCGCTTAGTCTTCTGGGAATTAAAAGTGCATGGTTATGTTGCCGCCAATATCCTTCACACCTTTGTACACGAAGGTCAAGCTATCGCGGTTTATTTTGGCCATATTGGCTTTGAACAGTTCGAAAGACCTACCTGCGAAGATGAGTCTATCATCGCCTATTAATGTCGGCCCCGCGATCGAATTTCATTTTGGTTATTTCAACACGGTTCGAGAAGTACTGAGTTAGAAAACCCAGTACGGGCATGGATGTCTGTGTCGTTTTCTTAGGTTTAGTTAGTTTGTAAGCCGTCCATCACTAAGCCTAAAAAGTGCATAAAACCAGGGGACGTTAATAAACACTATAAAACACAAATAAAATAAAAAATCCCGCGGTGATGCTGTTGAACTTTTTTCGCTAAATTCTGTGCCATCGTTATGATATACCATATAAGCTGTTTCGACGATTCAATTTTTAAGCCCAGCACTCACTGGACGGGATTCCCCACAGAATGTGGGGAATCCTACGAACGTCACTTCCATTGGAGATTCCCCCATTTCCGGTTGCATCTTGAATCTAAGGCTTTCCCTGCGACTGCGGGGATGGCGATTCTTTCTTTTTAAATGCAACTTTTTATGCAAAATTTTCTGGGTGCATTTGGAATCTCATATTGACACTACTACTGTAGGCATCCACTCCTGAATCACGATTTGTTGAAACTTAAGACAGTGCTGCGTCAAGCATAAGAACGTCTTACTATTATCTGGTTCGAGTAGCCTATAAGAATTCCCTTCCTTGGCCAAGAAACCAATAAATTAATATCAATATAATTAAATTGATCTTCCTTCCGTTATTGAAAAACTGACAAGGTAAGCTCTACAATAGCAAAAAGTGTACACGGTGGAAGAGGCGAAACTCTCATAGTGAAACCAGAATCTTAATTTTGAAAACAAATTTTACCTCTGTCAACGTTTACTATCGAACATAACAACGCTAAATTTTACGTTTGTATATAAACTTTTATTTTCCAACTGTAGTGACACTGATTTTAACGAAAAGTAACCTGTCAACCAGGAAGGTCACATTACCATAATGCTCGGTCATCAGAGGTTTTAATCAGGTTATGATCAGATGCATGCACACAATTGCGTTACCTTTCTGAACAAAAGAAAAATTTACCCTGCTCAACTTGTGAAATGAGCCAAATTGAAACTTATTCTACCAAAGTGATTTTTCGTAATTTCTTAGGGTTTATATTCGTCATAAAAATAAATGGCACTGTTGTGCATATATTTAAATAATGTAATAATTTTGTATCTTACCATATCTTTGGCTCGTTCTAATTTATTTTCGCTATTGATGAAAACAGCAAGTTATTAAAGGGTTTATCCGATTTGAAAATGTTTAAAACAGTTTTACAAACATAACCGAAATTTAGTACTTTCAACCTTGTAACAATAATGCTATTGGTTAGGGTTGTACGTCAAGTTCCCACAAATTCACACTGGTACCGTTACAAAAAAAAAAAAAACTGAAATACTTACCATATCACATAACATTACTCACGGTGTGTGCACAGAGGAAGACGGAAGGTTTTTGTTGTTTTGTTTTCCTCCTAAATTGTTTTGCAAGGACTCTAATTTTACTCATTTGTTCATTTGAAAATAAAAGAACTACATAGGTAATTTAAAAAAACTACAACCTAACTCATACAAGTATTAATATTTTACTGGAAATATTAAAAAATACACTATGTTAGTTACATACCATGTTCACAACTTCATAAAATTATTACATTTATAATATTTAGTTTAAACAGACAATATGCACTCTTGTTAAAATTTACCGGAGATAATAATAGTAATAATAATTATTATTAATATAACTAGCAGTGCGCCCGCGGCGTTGCTCGTGGCGTTACTCATAGCAGATAATATTTACTTTAATTGGAAAACATATTTGTATACTTGGTAGATACTACAGTCATCAAGTGTTAGGAACACAAATCTGCTAGTTGAGTTAACACTGCAGCAGGACATGTAGCTGTAGTTGTCGACGCGAAAAGCAGTCTTAATATTTTGTCCTTGTAACAGCGACTTTGCCTGGGCCATATTTATAGTCACATCAATGTTGACGTTGTGAGGCAATTACAGACTCTTTATTGTAAGAGGCTAATCGAATTAAATATGTAGTTAACGTGGTATTAAGGCTGATTTTTCCCGAGCTACAAACAACTTGCGCCACAAAACGTCGAAGTTATTCATGTAAATTAAATTTAAAAATAAAATATGAATTTCCTGAGCTCATAGAAGTTGTATAAAAACACGCCACACTAGAACTGTAAAATTAATCTCCTGTGTAATTTAAGAAAACAAATGTTATGTCTTTTCACCCTTTTAGGTGTCGAAATTAGAATGATCTTAATTTAACATCTTAAATATTTGTACTAATATCCAAGAGAAGTGAACGTCACGATGATATCTCTTTCAGTTGAAGCAAAATCGACCATTCATCAAAAATCATATATTATTCCTGTACAGCACTGATAGTTCGAATTTTGAAAAACCTTAAAATGTTTTTACGGTCATTTATGTAATCATCATCCTGAAGCAAAAATGTACGGAATATTTCGATGAGTTCGATATATATAGGAGATTAATCCAAATTACATTTAATGTCATTTCTCCTCCTAAGAGACTGAATTTTGAAATACCCTTGCATCGCATTTTAGAGTACTTAACTGGTGTCGCTTGGACGTGAAAAACACGACAATAGAACATTGGATTCCAGATATATAGATGATTAATTAAAATCACATTTAATCACTTTTCACACCTTTTACCTCATTCGGTGGAGAATTTGGAAAACCCATGAAATAATTTTTTATGTATTTGAGTAAACATCGATCTAAAACAAAAATCACGTCGCTATATAAAAATCACAGGGATATAGAGGGTGGTCCTGAACTAAAGGTACAAACGCAGGGAGGGGATTCCGTATGGAAAATAAAGTAGGACATATGTAGGACACTTTGTACCTAAGTGTAATATTGTGGGAGTTATCAGTCGCAGAATATCGAATTTGAAAACCGTATTTATTTTAAATATCGGAAACATAATTATGTAAAACGACGATACTCTGAACATTGATTTGTGTTATAAAAGTCTTAAAACGCACATCAAATGCTGGTTGATACCTTCAGCCATTACTAAAACAGGTGTGGTCACCCTCTAAGTGGACTAAATGTTTGTGCCATCGGGATAATGGAACATTTGACGATGTTTTATTGAGAAATGCAAGCTTTGTGATAAAAATGGTCCTCTTATTACAACTGTCTTGGGCTCATAGTTTTCGTGAAAAATGTACGCGAAGCTTTGGCTGAAGTGATAAGAGTACCAGGAGAGCATAGGCAATACTGCATACATTGTGTTTGGGAGTGCTCAATTGCTCTATCCAAAATGGGTTAGATAAAATTACATACGAAAAATATCGTATAGAAACTTGTGAGGGAGATATCCGCCTTTACAAAGCGACGTTTTACCGAGCAAAAATTAAATCTAACAGACAATAAGAAAGGTATTGTGAATAATTACAATGATCGTAAGTATTTGCACAGCCGCTATTGTGGTATACAACTTCGAGAAAAACGTGGTGGGTAGTACGGTTCTACCAATGTGCGTGTAACATGTAGGTATTTTGTATTGCTTTTCAAAGATGTAATACAAATGCATAGTACAAGTCACCTACACGCAACATATTTATATGAACTATTGAGAAGAAACACATGTAAGGGTGCACTTTATTGCCTGCCAGGTATGCAACCCGAGTTGCAAAGGTGGTCGTACGACCATAATTTATTTGCTGTATGTGAATGCGGGTTATCCGATAGGATAGAATCATGTTTCTACAGATCATCTGATAGTTGTATTCCAAATGGGAAAAAACATCAATTATCTCTTAGTGATTGTATATTGGGGTTAATTTTATTGGTTTTGTTTTTATTTCATTTTAGATTGCAACTGCACGAGAACGTACCTTGCGAAAATGCCAAATTTTCTTACAGTAACTGTTTGAAGTGGCGACCACTTACTTCAC
The DNA here is from genome assembly GCA_003012365.1 of Medauroidea extradentata. NCBI lineage: Eukaryota > Metazoa > Arthropoda > Insecta > Phasmatodea > Phasmatidae > Medauroidea > Medauroidea extradentata. Next base: position 20,117 of record PNEQ01117399.1, on the reverse strand, counting down.
TACACAATTGACCGCGAAGAACAATTGATTGCATCATGCGATGCAACATGTGTGGGGTGTTGCGAATAGTAATACATGCATCAGTAATCCGGGCACGATGTTTAGCTACTGTGTTGATCGGGGCCTCGTATACTAATGTCTTAAGGTGACCCCACAGAAGATAATCAGGCAGCGTCAGGTCTGGGGATCGTGGTGGCCAATTCACAGGTCCACCTCTGCATATCCATCGCTCGCCAAATTTAGCGATAAGGTGACGACGAACTTCCAAACTGAAGTGTGCAGGAGCTCCGTCATGTTGGTACCACATACGCTGGCGTGATTGTATATCCACATCCTCCAACAAAACTGTAAGTATGTCCTCTAAAAACTGTCGATAAAGATGACCAGTCAAACGCGCCTGCAAAAAATAAGGGCCAAGCAGGTTATCGCCGACAATGCCGGTCCAGACATTGACAGAAAATTTCACTTAATGGCGGTTTTCAACCATCGCATGTGGGTTGAAGTCGTTCCATACGTGACTGTTTCGACTGTTTTGAATGCCATCACGCGTAAAAGAAGCCTCGTCGGTCCACAAAATGTTGCGAGAAAATCCAGATTCGTTTGCGCATTGATGCAGAAACCAGCGAGCGAAATCGACTCGTGAATGAAAATCAGCTGGTTGTAATGCGTGCACATTTTCGCGATGAAAAGGGTGTAGTAGTTGTTCATGAAGAACCCTCAACACACTTTGGTGGCTTCCATGCATTGTGTGAGCAATTCCACATGTGCTACTTGATGGCGAATCGGCGATGCGTTCCAATACTTCCTCCTCAAAGTTGACTGTTCTAACATTGCGTCTCACGCCGGTGTCATACCTGTTCGCTGTATGTGTTCCAGTCTTGCGTAACCGTCGGTCCACAGACGAGAACATTCGATGTCCTGGTCAATGTATGTTTGGAAATGTCTGTGCATACAGACGCTGAGATTCCCTCACGTTACCTCCAGCAGCACCACACATGAGATACATATATACCATTTCTGCATATCTGTAACATCTCTCCATGTTGCGTACCAACTGTGCAATGCCACCCTGGCACACCACGGTAGCTTATTCTGTGGTAGCGGTGCTAAGCGAACGATGCGCGCGCAACTGTAACATATGACCAGCCTTACAATGCAGGTTGCATACCTGGCGGGCATTAAAGTGCACTTTCACATGTGTTTCTTCTCAATAGTTCACATAAACATGTTGCGTGAAGGTGACTTGTATTATGCATTTGTATTACATCTTTGAAAAACAATTCAAAATACCTACATGTTACACACACATTGGTGGGACCGTACCACACCCTCGTTATTCTCGAAGTTGTATAACACAATAGTGGCTGTGCAAATACTTACGATCAATGTAATCATTCACAATACCTTTCTTATTGTCTGTTAGATTTAATTTTTGTTCGGTTAAACGTCGCTTTGTAGGGGTGGATATCTCCCTTACAAGTTACTGTACGATATTTTTCGTATGTAATGTTATCTAACCCATTTTGGATAGAGCAATTGAGCACTCCCAAACACAATGTTCGCAGTATTGCCTATTCTCTCCTGGTACTCCAGCGCTTCAGCCAAAGCTTCGCGTGCATTTTTCACGAAAACTATGAGCCCTAGACAGTTGCAATAAGAGGACCATTTTTATTACAAAGCTCGCATTACTCAATAAAACATCGTCAAATGTTCCACTATCCCGATGGCACAAACGTTTAGTCCACTTAGAGGGTGGCCACACCTGTTTTAGTAATGGCTGAAGGTATTAACCAGCATTTGATGTGAGTTTTAAAACTATTATAACACAAATCAATGTTCAGAGTATTGTCGTTTTACATAATTCTGTTTCCAGTATTTAAAATAAATACGGTTTTCAAATTTGATATTCTGCGGCTCATTACTCTCACTATTTTACACTTAGGTACAAAGTGTCCTACATGTCCAACTTTATTTTCCATAAGGAATCACCTACCTGCGTATGTACCTGTAGTTCAGGACCAACCTGTATATCGAATGTGTTTCGAAAACGTATTTTACCCTTTTTTACCTCTTTGGGTCGTATTAGGAATATACATTTTAAAGTTATTTGTGATATTTACAAAAGCATTAATCTAAAGCAAAGAGCACTTCGATATCTTGATTGGTTCGATAGCTATGGAGAAATAATCCAAAAACACATTTAACGTATTTTTACTTCTTAATTAAAGAATTTCTAAACGTCTCGAGTCCTGTCATAGTTATTTGTATATGTAAAAATCACGATGATAGCCAATTGTGTTCCAGTGATATAGACGATTAATAAAAACATTCCTAACACCCCGTTTTTTACTGCTTGGGGGGCCAATTTCAAAGAACACTAAAACTGCTTTTTGGGTATTTACGTAAGCAACATTTTGAAGTGAAAGTCAACTCTATATCCCGAAGGATTAGATAAATATCGATAGTTAATCTTAAATATATGTAAGGTCTTTTCACCCCCTTAAATATTGAATTTCGAAGAATCCTGAAATTGGCTAGTATTCTTTTTTTTATGTGTGTCCCATTTATGTAAACTACGATGATTGGCCGTCTGGTTCGAGCTCTATCGACGTTTCTTCGGAAATATATTTCACCCCTTTTCACCCCCTTAGAGGTCAAATTTCGGGGAAAAAATTCTTAGTGCTCGCCTGTGATCTGAGAGGAACCCACACAAAATTTTTCACGATTCTAGGTTCAGTGGTTTGGACTGCAGTTTGATATGTCAGTCAGTCGATCTGTCAGTCAGTCAGTGTTCTCTTTTATATAGAGAGATAATATCTTCATGAGACATTTAGGAAATGTACAGAATGACAATCCAAAATGTCCTACGTTACGCTTTTGGCGATAAGCCTAACACATCATTTTATTGTTCACGGCATTCTACAAATTTAAGCCACACTAACATACACTATGAAACGCCGAACATAAGCTGCATTTCGTTAAAAAAAATAACGAACCAAAATAGAATATATAAACTAATAAAAATACTTAAATGTTTGTTTAAATTACAAACATTAATAAAACATGTGTGATTAGGGTACGGGTAAAATTAAAAACGAATACTTTGTACGAAGTAATTAGAATTTGGATGTTGGTACACCGAATGTTATCTCTTGATTTAAGAACTCGTATCGTCCAATAGAGTTTCGTCTTCCTGAGCAATAGCAACAAACTTATGTCATATTTCTTGCTTTGTGAGTCATAAAATTTAACTGCATTCAAATGTGCCGCCAAATCAATTACACACAAAAATTATCTAAGCATTACCAAAGATATTGTGGCATACCAGAATTATGAATTAAAAACAGTTTATTTATAACCGATGAGCATTGTTGTGATTTTTTGTACATACTGTCCTTTCCTGATACCCTAAAAAATACGTCTGAGGGAGTGAGATATATCAGGATAGTTCTATTGGGCAATCACGATACATTCACTCTCAAAGGAATTTTTCGTTTAGAATGTTTCAAATACTCAAGCGTCAGTGTGGGGGACTGCTGAACGATAATAGATATCTGCAACTCTTTAATCTGTGGAATTAAGAATAGTTCAAACATATCCAGGGGAAACAACCACCGGTATGGTTCTCTCTGCAATTATAAATGCCTCTATTACCCTACCGTTCAGTACTCAACACCAAACCTTAAGCTTTGAGCTTTCACGAATGTGTTGACGGATGTCTGGGTTTTGGCGCCCCAAATCTTAATGTTATGGGACTAATCAACAATGTGTGACTTTCTGTGGGACTCATTGTCTCTATTAATGGAGGCCATAATAGAACACGTGAATACATAGCGTGGAGGATTGTTATTTTGATATCAATAGTTGCTTGAGGCACAGGTGGACGTCCAGATCGAGGAAGGTTGCAGATATGCATTCAGCACACTTCATCTGAAGGGTCGTCATTTTAATTCAGTCTATTTCTGCAACAAATGATAAACTAATTTTCAGACATGCATAATTTTGAATTGTTTTACTCATTTGAAACAAGCACAATGGTTTTTTAATGTTCTTCCCCTCTCACCCCATCCACGGCGCATGTGAAAGAAGGTATGTCTGGCTTGTGTGCCTACAGGTAGACGCAGAGTGTTACATCGTGGATACAGAGTGGAAACAACTGTACCTCCCAAGTTCCCGCCTGAACAAGAAAGTAGCACTGCAGAGCAGCAGGAACCCAGGATCACCTTTAGGTATGTGGAGGCGACAAGCCCCAGCAGTCGGAACAGGAACAAGGGCGGCCGCCAACTGGCAATAACAACTGAGAGTCCAGTAGACAACAGGCAGCAGCCTTCTGTGGTTAGTGTACATTTTGGCACTCGTCGCCGCGTTGCATTGCCCCAGGAGTATTCCAGCAACGTCTTTCTGCAGTCATTTGTTGATACTTTAGAAGACGGTGCCCAGATATCCACGGAGTCTACAACGACTCTTGCTGCAGTGACAAACAACATCTTTCTGGCTCCTCTTTTCTCGAAGCAGACCACCACGACTCCACCGGTCACCCCGGATGCACGGGAGTATGTGGAAGTGAGGTTATCAGACCCCCGGCTTATGTTCTTCATTCCAGAGTCAGGTGATGAGAATGACCTTGAGCCGGACAGAAACTCAACAGTGGTGATACACCTGGACCACCACCACACAGCCATGACGTTCAGGCCTGGAGGTCGGGTCCTACCAGAAGGTAGGAACCCTCAATGTCCCAACTGCCTACCTGCCTTTCTGGCGCCTGGTCGTTGTCAGCCCTGTGTCACTCTTCGGTGATCCCTACTGCGATCTTCAGGGCACTCTTATAAAGTACAGTTTTGTGTTATACTGTGCCATCTTCTTGTATGTGCAAATGACACTTCCGTTATTTATTGAATATATCTACATGTATAAACAAGTCACGTGCGCCGAGAAACCCAGTGTTCTACTTAAGGAAATGTGTCTGTTCAGCTTTGTGTAGACTATGATCATGCGACTTTACTTTGGTGCTTTCTCAATAACTGTGTGTTACCAAAATGCGACGGAAAACCTAATTGGTGATGCATGCATAGCCAAAAATTAGAACATAGTGGAATATGGCAGCTGATCTTCAACAATGTGAGCTGACATTTGGTGTATTAGCGTTGTCTGTACCAAACTACTGTGCGCTTTTTACAGCTTATCATTGTAGATATTAGACATGTGCTGCTCGATATTTTGTAGCTACTACCTATTTAAATGAATTTTGTTGGTCAATGGTCTCTTGCAAATTAAGATGCACCTGAAGATCTCACCCTAACTTTTCGTCCAAAAAATTACAGTGTACTTAATCCCACATGAAGTACAAATACATATGTGTATAAATTGTATATATTTATCTGAAAAATATATTTTATATAAAAGTTTTAAAATGACTGGAATTTTCATAATTGTATTTGTGGTTCCTAGCTTGCTAAGAAATGTTAACATATTAGTATTAACTGTGAGAGAAGTAGCATCACAATGATGTGATATTTACTGGAAATTCTTCAGCCCCATAGTAAATATTTGTAAAGTATTCTTTGATATTGATTACCCTGCAACAGAAACTAGGTATGAAAGGTTAGTTCCATGTAGGCGAAAAATGTGCCCCAAGCATTATGCCAAATGCCCCACATGTCCTTTAATTCAGCGATTAAAAAACGTCTTTACATTGGTATCAACCCACTCTTTTCTTGAAATGCTAGTAGGTAAACATTTATCGAACGTCTGAACTGGCTAAATTTATTTGCTGCTTTTGATTTTATAACTTCATGTATTATGTCGTCGTTTGAATAACAGTATTTAAGGAGTCTGTTTATATTTTATGTAATCACAACTTTTTAGAAAATAGCATTAAATAAGTTACAGTATTTTATAAACCGTGTTTAGATTTCGAAGGTACACAAAAGTTTGAACACTTGTATACAGTATGTCTGTTTCAGAGACGGTGTTTACTTAAATATTTCCGGCTAGGTTCTCTCAATTTAAGAACAGAATGAGAAATTACTATTTTGACGATTATTTAGTCTGCAAATTGAACGTTTAACTGTTTAAACATAAAAATCCTTTGTATAATATGAAAAAAAAAAATACATACACAAGTTATATTGAAATACATGCTGCGTGACAACAGTGCGCGTGACATTAAGGGCGCGGTTCACCTCAGTTTTTAACGTCTTTTTTATTTTTATATTTGTACCAGATATTTTTTTTTCTTATTTTAGACATAAATTGTGATTAAATCTTCCTCTTAGGACATTTTTGTCTCTCTTATAGTTTTTCCGTAATGAGTCGTAGACGTCAAGATTTGCACTTTACGGTTTTATGCACGCCACTAAAACCAACAGACATACCAAACCGATAAAATTCACTGTGTATAACAATGTTGTAGGCTATGGTTTTACATATATAAAACAAAAATAAAATAGTTTTGTATTTAATAAAAAAATGCTGAATTTTAAAATGAAAATTTTAAAAATTAAAAAAATTAAAAAATACAAAAGTGTGTGTGTATATATTATATATATATATATATATATATTGTTTTTATGTGTAAAATCACAGCCTACATTGTTATACACTGTGAAATTATTCTGTTAGGTTTGTTAGTTGGTTTTAGTGGCGTGCATAAAACCGTAAAGTGCAAATTTTTATGCTTAAGACTCACTACGCAAAAACTTTAAGAAAAACAAAAATTTCATAAGAGGAAGATTAGGAAGATTTAGTCACAATTTATGTCTAAAATTAGAAAAACATGTCTGGTACTAAAATAAAAATAATAAAATACGTTGCAAACTGAGGTGACCGTCCCATTAACTGTCCGAACCAATCAAACAAACTTGCAGTTGTCCC
>PNEQ01117399.1:0-13144 GCA_003012365.1 Medauroidea extradentata | reverse complement strand
ACCAAGGCTGTTTTATTTATTGACAGCGATAACATATTTTACTCCTTAAAAACCACCATAGCGTAAAAAATAAGATACTATGACTTGTATTTTTTGTTGTCGCCGCTTGTTTCTTTTATTTGTTGTGTTGCACTGAAATCTCACTGTCTTCCTATGTATTTTTGTCACGTTGTTTTAGTTGTATTTCGCCTTACATTCTGTTATATTTGAGTGACTGTTTACTTATTACTGTAATGTTTTGTTGATTTCTGTTATCTCCAAATGTTCGGAAACTCTGTAATTCCAGACCTAGTTTTTTTGGACCAATTGTAACACATAAGCACTGGTAGTTTGTACCCCGAAGAAGTATTTCAAACTATTTTCCAAAGGAACAAGTTAATAATTAAATTAAAAATTGAAAAAAAAAAAAAAAATACCAACTCACAGGATATGCCTACTTAATTTCAAATCGATCAGACCTGTTAATTGCTTACATTTGTAAAAAAAAAAAAAAAAAAAAAAAAAAACTAGGAAATGGCTGATGATATTTAAACGGCTCAGCACATTTCCTTGAATCGTAGCTAAAAGATTCTTGATCAAGTCACCTTTCAATTAAAAAAAAAAAACTAAATCAAAGTAGGTTCATCCGTTTACGAGCTACGATGCCACAGACAGACACAAGACTCACAGATACATGGGCAGACACGTCAAACTTTTAACGCCCCTCTTTTTGCGTCGGGGGTTAGAAAGAAGGCTTATGAGATCACCTTTCTGTGTTTGCGTGTGTGTGCACGCGTACGCACGCGTGTGTAAGTGTGTCTTCCCTCAAACATTCTGAACCAGGTGACCAAATATCATCAAATTTTGTACACATAAAGTGCTTTGTAATCTAACTTGACTTTTATATATTTAGTTTTCGCCATGTTCAAATTTTCAAAATGGCGGCCTATTTAATATTTTTCGAAGGAACCGTACTTTAGAATTTCATCAAACTTGGTACACATATACTGCATACAAAGTTCACTTGATTATTGTGCACTTCGTTCATCCAGTGTGCACATTTTCAACATGGAGACCATTTTTATGTTTTAGCATAGTATCACATATCTTAGGAAATATTTTTAAGAATTTCACCAAACTTGGTACGCATATACTATATACAAAGATAAATTGAATATTGTGTATTTAGTTCAACCCACGGTTGTGGAAGTACAGGTCTGGACACTCGCCTATCTAACAATGTATTTTGCTTGACCCCCTTGTTGTTTGGCTGCAGTTCACCAAGTTACCGAGAATGTCGTACTTTTTGGCGCTGTTTTCCGGGCGGTCGGAATCAAACTCCGACCAATTTTTTTCCATTGTTAACATTATAAAGTAAATAAATATTTCTGGAGCCATGATTTTAAATGTGAGCGAAGGAAGTGTTTTATACATTGATAAAAAATACGTTTTGATAAATTCTTTATAATAGTGGGAGGGAAGTGGGCGGAGTTTAAGCCGACCGCCCTAACAGCAGCGCCAAAAACCTATAGTATTGTCGTGAACTACAGACAAACAACAAGGGGATCAAGTTTCCAGGCGAGTGTCCAGATCTGTTCTTTTACGACCTATGACAGTGGTACACACATACTACACACAAAGTTGACTTAAATATTGTATATTTCGTTCATCCTCTGCTCATAGTTTTAAAATGGTGGCCATTTACATTTTTTTAGCGTAGTATAACATATCTTAGGAAATATTTCTTCAGAGTTTCACGAAACTTGGTACACATGTGCTACATACAAGGTTAACTTGACATTTACATATATCGTTCATCCAGTTTTCATATTTTCAAAATGCTGGCCATATTTATATTTTTAGCATTGTAATACATATCTTAGGATCTATTTATTCAGAATTTCATCAAACTTGGTATATATATATGTATATGTATATATATATATATATATATATATATATATATATATATATATATATATATATATGTGTGTGTATATATATACTGCATACATGTATCTGACTTGACTTTTGTATATTTCGTTCATCCATTTGTAATATTTTGAAAATGGCGGCTATTTATTATTATTTATCTTTATGATAGAAAGACATCTCTGAAGAAATTTTCCCCAATTATTAAACTGGTTATACGCATATTACTTTAAAATGTTACTTATTTTTAGTATACGGTAGGCCCTACCTATATCGTGTATCATACGTCTTAATCACGGTCTATGAAGGTAGAGGTCTTGACACTGAGGAATAAAATGTGGCTCCTTCTTGTCGCCGAGCGCTAGTAGTAATTTAGTGGAAGATTTGTCTTGTTTTTGTATTTGGCTTAGCTTAAAATGTGAAGTTGTTACCGGAATTACGAGTATCATATCGAAGAAAAAAATGAGAACTTAATTTTTTATTGGAACACATTTTTTATAACAATAAAATTAAATTTTTCAATATGTTACATGTAGATGCACATTGTAACGTTTCTTAAATTTTGTAGGGCACAAAATATAATTTATGTTCGAATGTGTTCACTAAAACAATAATACACAATATATTCCTTCAGACTAATTTTATAAACAGTTCCACACATGCCAATGCATTTATGGACATAGAACATGTATATACTATATCAGCTTACCTTATTAACATTATTTTATGTAAATAATTGCAAAAATGTTAAAACGCGAGATGTAAACAAGACAAATCTTCCACCAAATTACTACTAGCGCTCGGCGACATGAAGGGGCCACTTTCTCTTGCTGGAGAGCATAGGCAGTGTCAAGACCTCTACCTCTTAGACCGTGGTCTTAATCAATATTATCATTTAAATTTCATAGATTACGTAAACGATTTTAACTTTCAGGGCTGATTTGCACCAACTTTAAGGAAAGTAGGCTTATCAATTATGCTGGTAACATCTTGTTATTTTTTTTTATGTCTTTCGTTTTCAAAGGTGTCACCTGCTACAGCGCTAAACACAGTGTCGTGCTACTACATCTATGCAAACCGTCTACATGCATGTTTGCACCACATTGTTCTGTAGGCGTTAAGAGGAAAGAGTACCGGTTTCTAATTTCCGCGTGTGAACGATAAGAGCCAGAGTACCACACTCGACGAGAAGCATATCGCCTACATCTACAAACTGGAATGCAAGGTTTCGTTTTTCGTAGTAGTCATTTCCTATGGGACTTAGGGCCGGTTTCTCAATGTCTGATTAAAGTCTTGACTAGCTAATCCTATGATCAAATTTAACCTATTGATTAAGTGGTAATTAAATCTGAAGTGTTTCTCAATGTACTATAATCTCGTGTTTAGCCAAGTATCGGTTAAGGTAAATGTGGCAACCATGCAATGACTTATCAGCTTGTGATTGGCTGCAGTGAAGCATTTTATTTTTTATTTAGTTGTGCTGGATAGTGGTATTTGTATACATAATAGAGAAAATGAGTGGCCGCGTGCCGAAAATTTTGTTTCTGCTGAAAAAATACATCCTTATCATAGAACACAAAAAAAAAAAAAAAAAAAAAAAAAAAAAAAAAAAAAAAAAAAAAAAAAAAAAAAAAAAAAAAAAAAAAAAAAAAAAAAAAAAAAAAAAAAAAAAAAAAAAAAAAAAAAAAAAAAAAAAAAAAAAAAAAAAAAAAAACTGATGCCGTAACTTGGGAGCAGAAAGAAGACGCATGGAAGAATATCGAAGTAGAATTTAATTCGTCTAGAAACCTACATGTTTAACATAACGTACAAAATTGTGTAACATTAACATAACCTACAATAGGAATTATAACATACAAAATTATCTAAATACATGTAATATAATCTATAAATTTATATTAAGAACTTTTCAATCCTGATTCTCCGATAAACGTATGTTTCATTTTTCCCGACGAAATAAAAATATATATTTGAATACCATTACCCAAGATATGTAGTACAACGTACAAATGTGTGTTAACATATCTAACAAAGGTTTCTAACCAATTATACAATATAATGTATGGAAGTATAGAGACATCATACAAAGGCAAGTGACATAACCACCAAATGTTTTCACATAACCTACAAAGAATATTACTTACCCGAACGCACAAAAGTTTATGGGATGTAAACAAAACATGCAATAAACTAGTACACACCTATGTCTGTGGTAATTTCCAGCTGTCTCTCAATTTTTTCTAGTAGTACTAGGACAGTATATTTACTCAGGCGAAATCTCATAACAAATTCATTGTCATCTATTTACATGTGATTTGGGCATTTCCGGAAAAGTATTGGCCTGTTTATGAAATCCACTATTTCTTCATCAACATCTTCAAACAATAAATTTAAATCATCCGCCATCATAACCTAAAAAATTGTCACTGTTTATATTATTGTGTGTTTTAAAAGTACTGTTTAACTCTGTAATCAATACCTCTTCTTATGATTAAGATAACCAACGGTTACCGACTGCTAACCCTTTGATTAATCTGAATCAGTACTTGAGAAATAGATATTGTTGCTAACCATTGGTTAAATTTTAACCGGAAGATAATCAGAAGAAAATCAGACATTGAGAAACCGGACCTTAAAGAGATGACACTAAAATTTTATTTTGGATGGCATGAAGTAAACGCCAACGCGAGAATTTCATTTTGCACTGTACTTATTCAGGTGATATTTTCGGAGTTACAGCAGTCTAAAAATCAGTTTTTAGCAATTTTGAGAAGCCCGAAAGTCAAGTTTCTAGCAAGCATGCATTATAGAAGCGTAGTTTCAAGAGTATGTTCTTTTCGTAGATAAACGTAATATGAATAAGATAAGCGGTTTCTCGTAAAAAAAGAATACGCGTGACACGCTACAACATCGTCGGGCGAGGGCTTCTTTTAAACGCCATAACTTTAGAGAAAGTTAAATATATAAACATACTTTTTAATGCATTTGTAAATTCATTCCTTTTATATTACTACTGTGTTCGTTAGTTTGTGTTGTGCTGTACTCTAATGGTAAAACGTGATTTAAGTTAATGAGAAACACTAGAATTAAAAAAATATTTGACAAAAAGTGAGAAACAATGAAATGAAAACAGAGCCGATCAGTGTGAAACACATTAAACACCATGTTCACTAAACTGGCGCAATTAAACACAACAAAACTTTTAAATTGTGACATTAACCAAATAACCACTGAAAATACAGCAGAAAACATCTAAAGATAATGAAAGCAGAATGGCGTAATACCTTGAACAAATATGGCGAAACACAATACAAATAAAAAAAAACACAACTAAAACTACAAGAAAGAATAGGATGTGCACCAAACAAAACACAGAAAAAAACAATGGAAAACAGTGTAAACGCATCATAAAGTTACAGACAACACAATGCAATGAAATAAAAGCCAACAATATAACATGCACCAACGGAATATGTACAGCAAACAAATTCAATCCACCAGAAATACAGCGAACACCAACAAAGTAAAAAAATAGAAATACAATTCATATATGGACCACAATACAAATACAACAGTCTAACCAGCCTGCAAAACAACATAATGTTGCATGTCAAACATAAGTTAGTGAAAACCATTCAGAAAATTTCACGATTCAACTCTATACATACCAAAATAAATTAATTTTGATTAATATAAAATGACAGGGATCCGTTTCAAATAGAATATTGATAGTTAAGAAACCCTAACTATTTTCTCCTGAAAAAATGTAAAATAGAACATTAATAAACGTACTTACAAAATAAAACATGAAAATTATTCTATCGGATTTCTTATTGTTTTTATTATTGTATTTACTGTTTTTAGTTAGTTCTATTTTATATCGTAATATTATGTTGTATAATTTTACGACATATATCAGGAAATCAATATTAGTGAGACACATAAAATGTTGTGAGGTAACTATCATATCAGTAGTATTTTGACATTTTTGTTCTTGTTAATTTTTCCCACCAATTAGGGGATATTCATAACAGTATTTGACGCCGCATGGACCGAGGTGTGAGGTAAGAAGGCGATACAGGGACTCATTGCCAGTTGTTTTAGAGGGCAATGCGGAAGCAAATAGAGGTCAAATAGTTTATTCAGAATAATAAGATTTTGGCGTGCCATTAAGGAAGGATATAATTAGGAAAGCCTGTTTTCATAGTTTCATTCCTACGAATATGCAAATTTAAATAGTAAAATGGGCTATAAGAGAGCAAGTTTGACAACTTTTAGAAAATCATCGAAGTAATAGAAACAAGAAAAGTTGCCGACCACCTTTGACCGCAGTCAACAATTTACATAAATAATAATTTTCCCCATACATAATTTATATGCGGCGCACTTTCCCAACACATCACCCCGCTTAGTACTTTGATGGTAAGCACTGGCAGATACTGCGGGTGGAGATGGTGCATGATCGCAAGCAGCTTGCAGGCCCGTGTATGAGAAAGAGGAGATATATGACGTACGGTAATTTATAGTTACACATTGCTATTGGGGATAACATATTGCTCTACTGAATATTAACTTAAAAATATGTTTTACATATTTATGTATCGGACTGCCTAATCTGCCACTCCAGTTAAGTTATTGGGGGTTTCGACCCATTTGTCGTTTCACGTTGTACTATTCACAAGTAAATTTGTCTCTCCTGAACAATTCAGCAGGTGAACATTTAATTGTTCAACATTTTTAAGCTAAATCATAGAAGAGCTGCGGGTACTGAAAATGTGTATCTTGTATTTTTAAATACAATTTTAACACTTTTAAGACAGTTAGAAACATAATGTTTCAACTACAATGGCATTGTTTAGTTACATTAAAACCAAACAAATAAGCATGATGTAATAACTTGTGGTAATATTAGTTCATTAAGTATTGTCATACAAGACATACATCACAGTCCTACAAGTAGGGTGTATTAATATTTATGGTTGTCACTATGCTGTGCAATTGTCATTCAGGTGTCTATTCTGTGTAGTATGACATTTTCTGCTGATTATGATTTTAAATACTTTTGTAAGTAATAATGTTACTAAGTTATCGTAGACATCACTTTATCCAACAGTCACTGTACAGATTGTAATTTTCAGTTCTTAAAGGTGGTTATACAAAAACTCACCGTATGAAGTTAGGTGGGTTTTCTCAGTCACGTGACCAGGTTCTTATGGATCACTAGAGGTGTAATAAATGTCTGTAATGCTGTTCAAGGTTTTAAGATGGCAAAAATAAACACATATTTTAGCTATACATGTTTGATATTGTACTAAATGCGACGTTCGCAGCACAATTTTCATACTAGTTTATTTAGGCTTATGTGACATATCATATTCGTTTTGTGCTTGTTTCTTCGCTGTTTGGAGTGCAGTGCATTCATTTTCTCAACGTTACGGATTTGCTTATGGCTACCGTTTAATTTTTTTTTTTTTTTTTTTTTCGTGCCAAGTTGCGACTTTTGTCTGTTAACAACTTACCCCACTCTCTAGCAGAGTAGGAACCGGTAGCGAGGGGTTGCTCTCATGAGTTCTTGAACGCGTGTGAACTTTACTGTGATTACTGTTTGCACACTTGAAGCTGAAATTTTTTCATACGCACCCTATCTTCCAGGGTATTGTAAACGCTTTATAAATGTGTTGATTAAAACTAATCATCGTACCCTTTTATTTAATTTTGGGTCAGCGGTTCCCTAACATCATTATGCATAATATGGAAACTGGGTTTGCCAACTGAACCGCTTGAGGAGATAAAGTAGTATAAAAAGTTCAGATATTATTTCAACCAAAAGTTAAGTTTATTTTTTTTTTGTTCTTAACGTCTCGGTCCCACTCATCGCATTGTTTTTCAGTTAAACCATGCTTGCATTAATTTGTAATCCAAATATTCTAGAGTAGGTTTGATGGTCGTAGTCACTGTATATTATTAATAAATACCCTCAGTATCTCATGTTGAAGAGTAAAAGTACAGTTGTTTTAAGGTTTTTCTTGATTTCTTTATGTAAGATTGAGGTTTATTTTTATTCAAGTCAAGTTGAAGACCTCACGGTGTCGCCTGGGGCTGTTAGGCGTGTATGAGCCTGCTGTGGTTCGCCATTGTCATCCGCAGGGACAAACGCAACACTCAGGGGCCGGGCGGGAATCAAATCTTCCGGGACCCTTGGCCAGGTGCTCTAGCCACTAAGCCAAGCATTCGGACCGAGACATTAATACCAGTACAGTAACCATAGGTCAGTAGAAACAAACCTATTGGTATTGAGCGACTTTTATACTCGTCTGTTGTCAAGCCTGTGATTAGAGAAAACCATCTCGAAGAACACACCAAGTATTGAAGATTTCTTACAGACGTCCGCTGAGAATATTAAAATCGAAAACTTTTCTAGCATGTCCTGTGGATCCGCTTAGGATTATTATCCTAATGCAGTCCTCAAAGAACAGTCAGTAATGCCCTTGAAAATGCATACATGGTCTTTATTCCCAAACACGCTCTCCTCATGATGAATTTTGGCTATCCGAACACTGTATTTCAATGAGATTCCAAAAACCTTATAACATCCTTGAAATACACATCGTGCACTAAGAAGTTCCGGGAGGACTTTTAAACGTTCAATGGCCGTCCAAACTTTGTCCTATAAAGGGCTGCCACGGATTTTCTGTGAACCGCCTTAAAAGTACATGAAAATTCCCCGAACGACCTCTTATATTTGTTGGAGTAGAAACTCTCACGGACGTCCTACAAACCACCTCAAAAAGTATATGGAAATTTCCTGAAAGAACTCGTACAGCCCTGACAGAGAACCATAGGAACGTCTCAAGGATGTAGATTTCCTGACAGCATGACTGCTAACGTAACCACCAGGTATCATTTGTTCGTATTTTACTATACAAGTAGTTTTATGCAAGTAATTTGGGAAACAATTTGTTACGTTTATATTTTCTTTGAAAAATAAATTGTGTATTTATTTTGTTTCAAAACTAGTAACGTAAGCGGTAATATTATTTTACATTAATGATTTTAAATACAAAGTTATTACATACACTGTTATTTATCAGGCATCAAAAGGCATCGACGGATAAGTTTCATTTTTTTATTTTTATATGCTTAAATTGGCAGTGGATGTTGAGCAATGATTATATCTTATCCTGCTAACAGAAAGATTTAAAGCACTTCAACTTGATCTCTTTTTAAATATTACAGAATACAAATGCCGGAAATTAAGGAATGCATCATCCGTAGATGTGTAGTTGTGAAACATACAAACACTGGTTCTGCCTCCAAACAAATAAGTTTAATCAGGCTGCTGAATACAAGTTTTGAACTTCAGATAAAAATGTATCAAAACCAAAGAGTGTGTAAACGTAAAGGAAAGAGAGTGAACTCAATGCTACGTGATGGTTACAACATCCGCCATCGTTATGCACTAGCGCGCCTGTGTAGCGAACGGCGATAGTGAGAAATATTATCGTAAAATGTGCATCCTTATATTTTCATACACTTTGATGCGGATTCCGGACGTACATTTCGTTTACATTTTAGAGTTGTCTGTGCCTTAGCCTTACAGTAATAATCAGTCCCGTAAATGTGTAAAACATAAATAAAACGTTGTATCATACTCGTAAAGTAAAAGGTGATGACTGAAATTTGTATTATTTAACTTATATATTAATTTAATATAGTGGGCTTATTCATTCTTGGCGGCCGACGAAAATTAAGTTCACTATACTGGAATAAATTATAGGTACTTATTCTTAGGAAAAACTTACTTTATGTAGCAATGTTGACAGTAAACACAACAAATACCAAAATGTATGCAACAATATAATGTACAACTTAAACCATACACAATGTCATATATAAACAGTGTTGTACTGTTTTTGTGCAGCTAAATGGAATAGGTGCATAGAAAAATTATATGTAGGCCTACAGTCAAAATAGGGAAATTTTATTTATTTAACGTTACAGCAAACTAAATTGCTAATTTTATTTACACTAAACCATTATTAACATATTTTGTACAGTTCTCTGATGTACCTGGCAAAACTCACGACCGTCGAGTGTCTCAATTTAACAATTACAATATGTTGCAGCCACAAATATATAATCAGCATAATGAAGGTAAGCAATTTGAGAGCTATTTTCCTATTTTATGACACTGAAACTTGCAGATACTGTAAACGTTGTTATATGTTACTATCCACAAAACATAAACAAATGAACTAATCACTAGCATAAATAACACTCGCATAAAAAATCACGAGCATAACCAAATCATTAGCTCTCCTGTTAAGCGCACGCCCAACTACGAGTTTAAAAAATGTTGAACCATTTTCCCTACCCGAGTTACACTCCCAAGCTCGCAATGCTTCAACAACCATACACAAAAACAAAATATTGCCTCCTTAAAAAATACGGAGAAAGTAACAAAGAAAAACCACAGAATAAATAAGTATTATTTATCTTAGAGCATGGATAACTATAGATAGCTTGGTGCCTTTGTTGTGAAACCTACATCTAGCGATTGGCAAAATATACGAAAATGACTACAAAATAATTAATGTTACGATATCCCTTTGTAAAGACCTTGAGAAATGAGATTTATTGACTACTGAATCTTTTACAATTAATACACAACATATTTAGTTTTATTCATTCTTTAAATTACTGGAAAGCGAAATGCCAAGACAATGTAAACAGAACATGTAAACAAACTCTTATCTATAATTCTATTATATAAAAATGAATCGCAAAATGTGTTGGTAAGCGCATAACTCAACAACGCCTGGACCAATTTGGCCAATTCTTTTTTTTTTAATGTCCGTTGAAGTTCAAAGATGGTTTTTACGGCGAGAAAAATTCGAATAGTTGCCGAAAAAAAACCCTAAAACAGTACATTCAATTTGAGCTTTATTGCTATTGTTGTTTAAACAATGTAGGTATGTTCATGTGATCGAGGCCTTAAGCATTCACTCAGGTATTATATAATGTTTGGGGTGTGTGAGGGGTGGGGTTACGGGTTCGTATCCCGTGCAAGACTTTGCTACGGGAATTACTATGACATCATGGCGTATTGCGCGCGCTCTTTACACTGTTATTGAGTACGCTAGCTGTTAAATGCCTTCATCACATATATTTACATTAAATTATTTCACGCGGTGGAAGCCGCAGCCGGGCAGCTGTTTTATAGAGAAATAAAGATGAATTTAAAATAGAAGTTCTGTAATTAAAGTACGCTTAGCGCAGTGGACTGGACAAATCTGTTTGTATTTGATGTTTTAAAAATAAACAGTGAATATAGTATCACCATCAATTAACACGTAACTAAATGTTAGTTACTCTTTTCTGTAGTACACGCGGGCGAAGCCGCAAAGGGACAGCTAGTTTTACATAAAAATGAACGAGAATAGATGGAAGCTGGTAATATGCGACAGCGATACATTCTGCATATGCTTCTTTAAGAGTGCGTGATATTTAAATACATAATGCTCACCGCTATGTAGTAATACTTATGAAACTTGTTTCGCTCGGTGCCCATCAACAGCTGATTAGATCTAGAAATCACTTCACAGAATGGAAAGGGATAGGCAATCAGCTCTCTAGCTGTTATCTATGCTCTAAGTTATTTATTGTGTAGCAAAACTCTAGTTCTAGAGTCCATCACCAAAGAGAACAAGGCTAGGCTATCCAGACACAACAGAAGATCATGTTCAGAGTCTGCATACCTGTTATGTAATTGGGATTAAAATTATCCATATTCTCATTTTACACATATATGCAGGATAAGGATTTATCATATTCATAAAATATGCTGATCACATACAAACTACTATAGAGACTAAATCACCTACAGCTGTATAACAAAATACAAGTTTGCGAAAAATAACCTAGTAGCATGATGTGGAACTACTAAATGAATTAGTTTTATGACATTTATGTTAGCATATAATAATTATCTCCGGTTAATTTGTTTGGCATATACAGTCAACTTCCGATTATCCGCACTAATGGAGGGGCCCGATGCCTCGGATATTCCAAAATCGCGGATAATCCACTTCACTCTTTCTTAGATCTCAGCAGAAAGAAAATAGGTCAAATTATTCCTACAATAAAATGCAGCAATTTAATACAATAGACTCTCGATTATTCGCATTAATTATTATGGAATATGCGCTTAAAATCTATCAATACAAATGATAAAATATGTCGATATTTTATTTGTCTAAGCTAAACGTCTTATTAATGCACTCATACGCGACACGCGGGACAATATCGTTAACCCATCCACGCGCGGATATACCTGTTTTGCCTGCTGGAAAAGACTTAAACCTTCCTCAAGCCTTTCAAAATACGGTTGCGGGCATAACACGCTGGTTAACATTATGCGAGTAATCAGAGTGGATATTTATAAATAACCAACAATTTTTTTCAAAAATACTTCTCCAACTTTTTTTACGCTATTTAAAATGAATTATTTTGCACGGTTAATCCGCCAATCGGATAATCCACACACGGATAATCCGCACACGCATAATCGGGAGTCTACTGTAGATATTCTGGTTGTCATTCATTTTCCTTGTATCAAATAAAATTGGTAATTCGTCGAGAAAAAGCTTTTATCCTCATAGTTATGTTGGCAGCGTAATAAAACGCAGTACGTTGTTATCTGAGTCGAAACACATTGCTCTTAAAATACACATACACGCACGCACCCACGCACCCACGCGCGCACAAGCTCACGCTCACGCACACACACACACACACACACACACACACACACACACACACACACACACACATATATACACAGGCTGAATCAGAAAAACACCGACAAAATCGGGCGGGTGATTGCTTGTAGAAAAATAAGTAGTAAACGTGTTTTGCACTTTTCACCTAAACGTAATATTAAGAGAGTAATGACCCTTTGGAAATCAAATTTTAAATTCGAATTTCCCCAAAATAACAGAAATTTAATTATGCACAAGAACAATATTTTAAGCTTTGCTTTATGCTACTGGGATAATCAAACCCACAGAAAATGCTGGTTGATACTTTCCACCCTTACGAAAGTAACACGGTTGGCCACCCGCCAATTGCATACAAAGTTTGTACCGTCAGGATATTTAAAACGTTTAGGTTGGTTTATTGTAAAATGTGACCTGTTGAACAAAAAAGGTCCTCTTGTAGCAAATGTCTAGGA
>PNEQ01117398.1:0-50468 GCA_003012365.1 Medauroidea extradentata | reverse complement strand
TGTCGTCTTGGTCCAAAACAGACCCCATCCCTTCTAAGTCACGTATTAAGTTGTCAAACTTGTTAAAATGTTCTTGAAGTGAAGTGTTGCACTTCAGTGTTAGCAGTTTCTTCCTAATTAATAACTTGGATATAGCACTCTTTCTCTCAAAAATATGGTTTAATGCAGTAAGCATACCTGCAGCGGTAGTAGCATCCCTGACATAGTCAATGTGTCTGTCTGTGACACAATTTATTATAATGTTCTTGGCCTTCTTATCAGCAGTCTTCACTTTCTTCACTTCTTCTTCCGACAGTACTTCTAAGTTTCTCCCCTCGTCAACAACCCATTTTACATCTTTTTCGTCCAATAAAGACAACACTCGGAACTTCCAATTTTTGAAATTGGTGTCAGTTAATTGCGGGTATATTGTGGAAGCACCCGCCGCCATGTTTCCGATGTCCGATGTTAGTATAGCCCGGAGATTCCGTCCCGTACGACTTAAAACTTATTCCAACGATTTTACCACGCGAATGTCTCACAAATCTATTATTTATTTCTTTTCCGGGGTCCCTGGTCTGGGCCCATAACCTGTTAACATATTACGGTCAGTTGTATTATCCGCACAATAACAACACGTCTACACACATCTGAGGTTCGCCATCAACTAACTTTCTTTATTTACATAAGTGCTCTACTAGTGGCAGGACAGCCAACTAGAGAGATTGTTTACAAATCTCGTAACAGAATTCTTATATAGTTAAAAAGAGGCCTGCATGATTCATATTTGCTTTTATTGCAAATGATTCTGACTGCTTTTTCTGCAATAAAAAATTTTATTCCTGTCTACAGAATTTCCCCAGAACATGAGGCTGTAGGACATCACTGAGTGTAAATAATCAAAATACACTTTCTTTAGGGTTGCTTGGGATACTATACTGTAGATGACAAGTACCGTAATGTAAAAACTGCAGTACTTAGTTTTTTTTTTTTTTATTAATATGAGTTTTCCAGTTCAATTTATTGTCAATGTACAAACCAAGAAATTTAGATGATATTACATTATCAAGATTCACTGTTGAAGGTTGATAGACTGGGTTGTTATTGTTACCTAGGGAGAACTC
This sequence comes from Medauroidea extradentata, assembly GCA_003012365.1. NCBI lineage: Eukaryota > Metazoa > Arthropoda > Insecta > Phasmatodea > Phasmatidae > Medauroidea > Medauroidea extradentata. Next base: position 49,365 of record PNEQ01117398.1, on the reverse strand, counting down.
TTAAACAATTTGTTTTATCATAATTTAAAGTAAATTTATTTACTTATTTATGCATCTAAGATTTAAAGACGACAGTAATTAACTGAATATTTTCAAGATTTAGACCTATATAATTCTCACAAAGATATTGAAAAAAAAATCTTAAAATTTAAAACATGACAATGGTCGTGTGGTAGGTGCTGTGTAAATAGTTGTATGTACAGAATGACATAGAAGGTGTTGTGTAAATAGTTAAGTGTATATAATGACAGGCAATGACGGTTACAATGGTTGGCAGGACTGACTAGACAGGCTGCAAGATGGCTGGTGTTGTGTACGTCGCGAGATCGGTATTCGGTAACTCGCGAGTCCAGACGAACGTACGAGTACGGGCGGTAATTCAGACAGTCATGCAGAGCACCCGTGGGGTACCTGACGCCTTCGACAAATGTCGGGCTTGGAACAGGTAAGAACGTAACAACATTGAAAACTTTTTAACAAGAATTGTTAGTGAAACACAACAGCAACAAAATATGAGCTGCATGTCATTTCAGTATTCACTGGCATGTTTCTATATACGTATCAAGAATTTTGCCTGCATTGTGTTGGCTAACTCACTCCTTTCCTATCACTAGTATCCTTACAGTTACAAGAATAACGGTCCACTGCAGGTTGGATAAATAACATACCGGTATGTTGGAGTTGTACATTAAGTTGGCTACACTGGTTGCAGCAAGGCCCCGCCAGAATGATATGATAATGGTGGAGCGCAGTAGTCTGGTTGTTATTATAATAACTGCTAATATTACATTATAAGACAGTGTAACAATACGTAATAATAAAGACGTGTAATAAACAAAGGTTAACAAACCACTGGTGTTTTATCGAAACCTAAACAGATAGCCAATTTACAATGCTGGCTATATAAAAGGCAGTTTTTATTTGTATTCCAAAAGGTGCATTTATATAAATCTGTAATATGCAACATATTTTAATGATTAGCCTATCACAAGTGAAGGAGACCATAATACTCAATACTCTCTAGCTACCATGTTGTGAAATCTTTCTCTAACATATTAAACTACAGTATAATTTTTTTTAAAAAATATTCTGTACTTCAATGAGTTTATGTATGGAACATTCTGCAATATTCAAAGATAACAGAGAATTTTATGCGGGGACCTGCAAACCTGTCACCACTCAACCGAGACAAACTAAACTTGTACATGTAGTGTATATAGTAAACGTTGGCAACAAGAGCCAGGCGTGAGAGTTAGGATGGCGGGCTCGGAGAATGTGGAGCGAGACTGAAAGAGAAGTGAATGTGATCTGAAATAGGAACAGCATACGTACTACACTCGCACATGAACGAGGTACCAGTGAAAGTGATAGAGGTAAAACATATTACATGGTGCAGTCGACAGGACGAAAAGGTGAGGCCGACTTTATTTTAAATCTCTGTGCGTCTCAGTGCAAACATGTCGAGTGCTTTCAACATACCAGCAAAATTAAATTTAGAAGGGAATATCAGTGAACACTGGAAAAAATTTCGACAAGTCTTCAAAATATATTTGGAGGCTTCTGATTTGAAAACAAAAAGTGAACAAAGATTGCAATTTTTCTAAGTATAGTTGGAGATGAGGCCCTAGACGTATACAATGCTTTCACCTTCACAGATGAGGAAGAAAAAGAAAAGATTTTGGAAATCATGCTTGCTGCGTAGTTCCAGACGTACTGTAACCCGAAGAAGAACTTACTTTGCGCCCGTTTCATGTTCTACTCACGTACACAGAAGGAAGGGGTGAGATTTGACAACTTCCTCACAGACCTCAAGATGCACGGGACCGCGAATTCAAACATTCGGACGAGCTACTGAGAAACAATTGTTTTCGAAACAAATGATAAAGTTACTCAAGAGAAAATAATCAAGGTCTGGAAATGTAGAACAGAGAAAATTCCTATTTTTTTACTATATTTTTATTTAAAAGTGTGTTTAATTTCGTCAACAACTGTACCTACCACACTTTCTATCATTGCGTCTGTGTAACTTCTGAAAAACTTAAATAAAATGAGCAATGTGTTTTGCGCGGCAAAAATGTGATCCGCCATGATGACGTACGTCCCTGTGACGTCACGATACTGTACATTTAAATGTACATAACACACAAACAGCAACATACTTTCAAGCCATGAAAATGTATTGAATAAAGCCGTTTATACGGTAAAATTGAGTATGGCTTGAACTCTAGAATATAAATGTAGATACAGTAGTAGTTTGTTTTCGTAGCAATAAAATGCAATTCACTCAAAATAAAATCTTAACTTCAACGCCGTCTGATAAATCAAGGCGTACTGCATGGTTTAAGCTACAAGAAGAGACCTAATAGTCTGCTATTAACGACAAAAATACAGTATACGTATGTAATGCTGTATTTTGTACAACATGACAGAGTAAGCATAAAATAAATAAGTTTTTTTAAGTTAAAAATTGCAGTCAATAGCGTGCAGTTTGCGACCTAATCTCTACAGCTGTAGTGTTTTAGCTGTTCCACTGGCTGCGGCAAAGTCATTAGCCAATAGGCGAGTTCAAACACCTGTGATTGGCCGATAATTCGAGTGGTGGGCGGCGTATTGCAAAACCTGCCCCAAGATGACAGCACAGCTGTCTTAATGCCGTTCACGAGAAACGTAAAAATTACTGAGAGAAAAAAATTTACTTGTAATAAAATAATTGATCTGCCATATTATTTTATCAACTCGTGCAACCAGAATGTTGTATCATAGTCAGTGCTAGGTTTGGTTAAACACGTTCCAAATCTCAGCTCAATAGGTTCACTTTTTGTAAGCATGTGAACTTTGTTCGTATGACCTTTCAAACTTACAACTTATGATTATACAACGGTTCTGAAATATTAAACTGAATTTGTAGTAAGTTGTTATCTCTCTGTAATTTAAATTAAATTTACATAAACTCAAACCTATAACTAAAATGTCGCAATGTGCGAGAGCTAGCCTAGGCCTACTAATACATTGCTTTCTTCACTCCTTTAAAATTAACTCAAGTGAAATAAATCTTCGTTGTTGGCTACCAAATATACAACTACGCATGCCCAAACAACAGGTTAATTCCCCAAATTAACTTTCTATGTTACCGGGTTCGCTAAATTTTATTAGTTTTTTTTTGTTGAAAAATTCCAATAGACACAATAGTGCCCAAGTCTATCAATCTAAAACCTTTTTTATTCATAAAGAGGGATAGTTTTAATACAGCCCTTTGGTTTTGGATGTTTCCGCAGAGAAGTTGTTCAATTATTGGAAACAGTGAGTGGCAGGACTGTTAGTCAGGGCCGTAATAAAAAGGAAGGAGGGGGACGCAGAATGTCTCGGGCCCCAGGTCTTTGCCTTAAACTCTTGAGAAAAAAAGTAGGTGCTTTAATTTTCCAGCTGTAAAATACGTCTATATTAACAGCGTTACTAAGTTTATATTTCTGTAAAGATGTGGTTAGCAAATACTTTTCCTAAAAAATTTTTCAGATGTTAGGAGCTCCAAATAATTATCTTACCCAGGCCCCCCAGAAACCTTGCTACTGGCCTGCTGTTAGTACACTGTTGTGTAAACTTTATTTGTGTAATTATATAATGTGTGTCAATATGTTTCAGTGATTTGAGCATGGTTGTATGATGAAATGTTTTCCGGCCATTACTAGCCTACATTGTGCAGTTTCTGCGTTATTTCGGTATCACGTTCGTGTAAATCAGTCTGATGTTCCGTCACCTTGGTTTTGAGTGGCCTTCAACATGCACTCAGCAATAACGTACAAAGGTTCCGAAGTAACTTGCCGCACTATAAGAGATGCAATGTACAGGATGTCCAGCAAAAGTGGTTATTTCCAATTACAGTACATTACTGAAATTTCTCAGGAAATGCGGGAAATGTACGGGAACAGTGCTTTAAACGTGATACGATGTTAACTTGTGCTACCCAAGCAGACTTACGATAACCATACAATTTTTATGTTACTTATAGAGGTGGCGAAGGTGTATAAAAATAATATTTGTCTAGTATTTAATTAAAATACTTTCATTCGTAAATTGATTGAATTGTTGAAAGTCCTCTTTTGTTGCATCTGAAGGTTTAGTCCATGTGAAAACAGGGTGTCTACCAGATTGTAAAAGTAAAATTTAGTGACTTTTTAGTGACTTTTTCTTGAAAAAACTGTTCAAACAGAATTATTTAATAATTTCTGTAACAAGTGCAACACAGCCAACAATTATCATTATGTTTCCTCCAATTGCTGATAGCGCGAAGCATGTCCAGTTTTAAAATGTGTAATCAATATATATACCTAAATTTAAGTTGTCTTTATGAAGATGACTATGAAAACTAATATACAAACTAATTATTTATTTTACTTTCAAAGTGCACAAGAAATACTAGTAGTGTAAACATGCACGTTTGACAAATGATTCGACAAGAATCAAACAACCGAAAATAATTTTTGTGACTTATACCAAAATATACTTCAAATTAGTGACTATTGTGGGACTTTCGTGACCTTTTTCACAATTCGTGACTTTTTTGGGACTTTCGTGACCTAGTAGATACCCTGGAACAACACCGAAATGCATATGAATAGAATTGTCGGAATAATTTATAAAACATGAGGGACAAGCACAATATTATATTTATTATGGTTTATACAGTCGTAAATCAGACATGTTTCTTGGCAAAAATGTACATGCAATAAAATGTAACAGTTAAATAGGTTATATTATCCTCCAGGACTTTTCACTTAGTCCTAACACATTACAACTGTCAGCTAAATAAATTTACGTCTGTTAGCTAAATTTATCTAAGTCACATTTTACGAAACAACATACTGTACTTATAAATAATATTCAGTAAAGGACACGATTGCTGGGATAAATATTTCAATTTTTAATTATGATCTAATTACCTTGAATATATTAATTCGTGTTTCGCATCTATATTTCTTATTTGTAGGCACAACAATTTTATCCTTATTTTCACCGTTTTTGCTGTCGATAAAATTAATTCTGCATTTTGCCATACGTTCCTGGTTTTTTCATACGATGCATGGCGAAATTTTTGCCGTTTTCGGAGACATCAGTTGAGTCAAATTACACATCACAACTTCATCGGAGTTGCAACAATATTTCTACTTATTCCTTGCTGTGGCAAAAAATTTTTCAATCTTTAGTTATAATTATAATGTTAAAGAACATAAAAATTTACCAAGTGCCACATGAAAACAGGATAAATAAACACATTCACTAAACCTGAAGATTCGCCTGCCATTTTCTCATCTACTTCGATATACTCTAATCTCGCTTTCGCTGCCGAAAATCAATTCTGTCGATTCAATTGCAATCGATTCTTGAATCGAAGGTTTTATTTACTACGGAGAATGTTAAAATTTTGTTTTTGTAATTTCGCACAGTACGCGACTTCGCGATTTAAACAAAAATTGAAAAATTTGCGACTTTACGCATTGCAAAAAACACTAGTCTCTAGAAATAACTAAAATTGTAGCTGTCAAAGCAGGTACCTTCCAATTTCGTGATGACTGACAATGAAACGATCTGTGGCAGAGAAATTCCTGCAGAAAAGAAAAATTTCAAGTATATTTTCCGCACATTCCCGAGCCTAAAAAATTCACGTACAATTCCCGTACTTCCCGCAGTTTCCTGATCGCTGGACATCCTGAATGTAGCACTCTCGCAACGTAGCACTCTCAGCAGCAGCAGTAGGCACAGCAGTACAGTCATAGTTCCCTGCCACAGCTGTAGACAAAGACGGTGCCTCTCAGCATCTGCGACCTGTGTCTCAGGGTTTGAATGGTGCCACAGCTTCACAGCTTATCCACCAATTGGTTTGCCAGTCGTGCCCAGGAACTGCTGCACAATACAATAATTATAAAAAAAACTGATCATACAAAATGCAGAACTACTTCATTTAAACATGTTCATTTTTGGGTTAGCAGTTAGGTGAGCTCCAGACATATTCTGATTGCATTCTCGTGTTAACAGTTAACTAGTATAATGGGCAAAATTTCAAGATGTTTATAAATTATATGTATCTAGGATAGATGTGTAGCATAATGACTGAACTGAAAGTGTGTTTGGTAAGCCTCGAGAGAGGGTCGAGAGGAAACCAGCACCGGACAGAACAGAAAAAAAGAGCTCTGCGAGGGGCCACGAAAAAAATGTGTCGCCAAGGCTTGTCGCATCCCCAGGGAATCTCAAAATGAGTTCAAGAGGGGTTGGTTTGCTTGTTCGAAGAAACTTCGCTGGTGGCCCAGCCACGCTCCAGCAGTGTAACCCCCTTTCCCCTTTTAAATCACTCTGAGATACAGCGAGAGAATTTGGAACGAGGCTCTCATCTTCCTCTTCTTCCCCCCCCTCCACTTTCTAAAATGGCGTCAACCAGGCAGAGGCAGTGCTGGTGGCAAAAATGTAAATAAAAGGAATAGACTATAGTATTTAAATAGTGTCAAAATTAAAAGGAAACTATCTTATGTGGGAAATCTGTGTCATTATGCAACGTGAGGTTTATGTGAATAATTGAAATAAATTTGGAAGAATAATGGCGGAGGGCCAGTGTCACGAGGTAGTCGCCGAGATGAGGCGTGGCTTGTTTTCAGGGAATGTCTGCGGTTGGTCAGTTGAGAAACGTGGAGATCGTGAGGGTTTTGGTTGTTAGGATGTGTTGACGCATGAGCAGGGCAGTTGCCCGTGGACCCCTCGAGGGGAGGTTCGCGCTGTCAGCTAAAATTTCAGTTTGCTAAATTTTTGGAAGTTTTGATCGGGGCAGGAGATTGCGGGGGCCTTAGAAATGGACAATCGCGCTGCCAATTATAGATCAATATTGGACAAATAGTGTTTATTAACTTTACCGCGGGAACCATACTGAAGTGACGTCCTAAAACTTAACGATTGTAGCAAATAAAATCTTGGCGAGATTAAGAGCGCTTTTGAATCATTATGTTCTTTGCGATTGCCGCTGATACAGTCGAGGCCACGTCTCTATCAGACGCTAGACGCAACGATAAGTACATCTCAAGAAACTGTAATTTCAGTTTTGATCATTCATATAACTATGACTAAGAGTTTAATCATTAGTGAGGGGCAGGTTGCATAATTTTAAATACCCTATAGTACAGCAGTTATACAAGATGAATCGCCGATCATAAAAGTCCAGGTTCACTAGTTTCGTATGTAGATTCAAACTACTATCATCTCTATTGCTCTTCCACTGGTTGCTTCAAGTAACAAGCTCTGTAACATACGTGCTTGTTTTAAGGTGCAACATTTTGCACTAGTTTAAGTACATTTATTTTTATTCATTACACAAGTATAGCAAAATTGTTACAGTAGTTGTAATGTAATAAATAAAATGACACGACTGTTGAATTCAAATGTGATGCAGTAATAAATATATGTACATCTCAAGTTCCAAATTTGTCGAGGTTAGAACATTCATTAATTTAATTCGGTAGGAGATGCGTGGAGAGGTTTTTACGGCTCTTTAACGAGGTCATACGAGCCAACGAGGGTGAAGGGACAACACAACACCCTGTCCAAGCTAGGATTCTAACCCAAGACATTTCGCATCATAGACAGGCACCTAACTGATTACGCTACAGAGGCCAGCTTAGTTTGGTAGGAGTGAAAATTTGTAAACATGTAGATATTCAAATGTGATCAAACATAGCTAAGAAGTTATTTTGACCTCAGCTTTTTTTTTAAGGCATGGAAACAGTAAAGGTGATTAAGTCTACTAACATGTGCACCCCATTGCCTCTAGGCACAGAGTACTAAATTAGTGTGCAGTGTTTCCGATTAAAGTGCTTTAAAATGGGACTTTATAAAACAAAATCTGAAAAAAGCTTAGGACATGAATTTGTTGGAGCCACAATGCCACAAGCGACAAATAGATTTTTCTTAGAACCTTGCCCCAGAGTGTAAGAAAAGTGATGTTGCTAACCTGACATACCACTTTTCTAACTCTAGCGAGCAAGATCTTTAAGAAATGGCAATGTGGCACCAAAGTTTTATATCTTTTCAAATTTTGTTCCTCTATTATAGGCCGAGTCTCAAATAAAGTGTGTTCACTCTCACTCTCGCCCACTCTGGTTCCCTCTTCATTTAAATTGAGACAGCCAGCCTTGGATGCACCCTCAAAGCACTGCAACCTAGCGTGATAAAAGGAAATCTGAGAAAATGAGTGCAGGAAACTCACTGTAAATGTTTTCCAAGTTTTCCAGTTCCACTTTTAGGTTATGGTTTGAATTTGAAGGAAAACAAAGATGTCTTCCTGCAGAGTGGGCGAGAGGGAGCATCGTCGCTCACTCTCCCTCATATTTGGGACAGCAGATAGTACACACTGTGACGTCAAGAGGGTGCGAGAGAGTGCTATCTAGGCTAATTGAGACACAGCCATAAATGATGACCCCGTTATTTAATTTATGAAATGTATGCGTCAAAAAAAGTCCAATGCAGGTTCACATCATTGTGGTTTACCAGTACGACTGGCATTTCCCAAAGAACAGCACCGCTTCTCATACCACACTACAGAACAACTCTCGCGCTAGGACAAACTACCTCTTAACTGTTCAACTAATATGTGTAAGACCTCTCATGACCGTGGTATCAATTAGAGGTTGCCATCATGTCTGGAGGTCTGAGAGGATTGGCTTGGAGACGGTGAAGTTGAATTAAATGATTGGAGAGCTGTGGGTGGGGTTAGGTTGATCTCTGGGCACCACCTAGCATTATGCCCGGCTAGAACGGTGGTGGTGGTGATTCACAGTCACGTATTGTTCGGCTGGCATGCCTCCCCTTCCTGTGGTGATGTTGGTAGGTTGGTCAGGTTATAGGAGCACTCTGAGGAAACTAGCTCTCACCATGTGGACTATTCGGGCTGTCCACACACGGCCCTGTGCCCTAGGACCGTAACTTGGTCAGCTCCTAAATTCCTAGTGAAATGACTGTACACAATATATTTACTTACTTGGTTGCATGTTGATTTATTTATACTGTACTAAAGTACATACACTTGGTGATAAGACTTGCAACACACACACGTGGTCACTGCACTCTTATAAATTACCTGGCTTAAAACTGTTGAAACTTACGCGGCACGTAGGCCTAAAATTAAATTAGCACAATACAAAAGTGGTTGCTAGCTGTGGGCTAGTTGACTAAAACCTCCGGAGACAGCCGGTACTGAGACAGTGATCTCCCGACCCGAACTCGCAGGAATGTAGATAAAGTTGAAAGATGTTCGCTTTAAGCACACAAATCAAAAACACTGGTAAACTGAGAGGATAAAAATAAGTGATTAATAAAATATTACGTGAACATACTTGCAAAAGTTGAATTCCTCTCCTGGACATACGTCCTACCACGTGGCCTGTCGAACTGGCTGCGACAATGGCAGTGGGTGTGTGCCAAGATGTTATTTGTCCCGTTATTCGGTTTGAAATGAAGATGGGGTGATACAAATGAAAACCCTTTGCGTGGAAGAGTGTTAAATAATAATTGAGTGTGATTGGAACGTACCTATAATTAGCACATGTGTGGAACAATTTAACATATTTGAAATAAAATACTCTTAAAATAATTACGTGACCATGTAACTTGAAATTAACATACTGCTATTTCTTATAACATAGTGAGACCATTGCCATAGTTGATTACAATAACAGAGTTCTTAAATTACTTTTGAATTGTTGAAAAAATACATGTTTTGAGTCTTTGCATGTTCGTTATGTTGGTGATGGGTGGGTGGTGTGACATCACGTGCGTGGCGGAAATTTGAAAGCCGGTGCGACGCCCTGGTTTGTTTACATTGCACAGCCTAACATTGTCCTTGAAACTACACTGACTTGGAACTAAATACTGGGAACTACACTGAATTTAACATTACATTTGAAAACAAACCACTGTGGTGACTTGAGGTCAGGTAGATGGAGGGTGACAACACAAAAAAGAGAATCGGCGTAGGAGAGGGCCGGTAGCTGACATCAAGTCGGCCTTACTTCCCAGACCACGGGGCAGGGACGAAAGGTAATAAAAGTTATATGTCACACCTGTGAGACTGATGGACATGTCAATAATGCTGCACTTATACACGACCACTAAAATGACATTAAGTTTTTTTTGTTGTAGTCTTTCACTTTGAAAATTTTCTAAGTGATAACCGTAAGTTTGTGGAAAGTATAGTGTTAAACCAAGGTAGTATAGATACAACAGTCTGATAAAAGCTATGTTTATCTTAAGTGTCCCAAGAACTTTTACCTCACAAGTAAGGCATCCTTGCATACCCGTAGACTTACAATTTCAATTTTAAAGTAGTAAGCTAATAGCACATGTGCAGTCAGTCTACAATGGATGGCAATCTAACAACTTCAGTGAACACATTTAATCTTATTTTCTTTAATGCCCAACTTGCTAACACTAGAATTGATCAAGTCACTGCATTCCTTCTCTGCTCTGAAGGGCTTGGCTGAGTCTGGACCTGCACAAAGTATACAACAGCATCATCACATGCCAGATTGTGCTAGTTAGGTGCAGGAAAGCCATCAAGTTTTCAATACATAAATCCTTTTGGACCCTTCACAAATACAAGCTTTTTCTATTTAAAAAATTCTTTCAAAATTACTCAAGAGTCAAATTTTCATGACATTATCTGAACATTACACAGTTGTAATATTAATAATGATTTAACTCTTTCTGGCCCATCTTTACAGTTTAAGACTACATTCTCAAGTAGCAAAAATGACTACATACTACAGAGAAGACTATCTCGCATCTTCAAAATATGTCTGTGATAATTCCACAAAATTTATAATCCTACAAATTAATAAAAGGGAAGAAGTTTTGAAAAACATTTGCAAATATAAAACTGCTGCCACTGACTAAATGTAACAGAAAACACATGACACCGTGAGGTCCCCGAGGTGGTTCAGAAGTGATTGAAAACAGTTGTGAAAGACAATCTCGGTTGCAAACATTTACTCTTCCTCAGACTAGTACAGCGTTACAGTCTTACAAGCTAGCACAATGCCATTTCCATGGTTCTGAACTGGTACTTGCAGAAGGCTGCTTACTTCACCAAGAAAAGCATAGTTTGAGTTTAATTACAATAATCAGAAGAGATACAAATTTGAGATAGCCTACACCACATGGGATACAGTATTAATGCATAAACTGCCAGCATGTAAAGTTTAAACTAATTTCCAAAATAGATCAATACTTCGGCAAATGAGAACAGTACACGTGAGGTAGTTGTCTGATGATAGGGAAAGGGTACTAGTAAAATTTACTGTGCAAACAGAAACTACGAAAATCAGTTAACTCCCTCGAAAAAAAAAACCCTCTCAAAAAATTTAACAACACGACAGCGCAAGACCTTGAATAGAAAAACTGTATGCCCATAAACTGATTTACTGGTGAGCTAAAAGTTAACACAAACTCACTCTTCGTATCCATGAAGCCCTTTTGTCCCAGTGACTTCCTGCAGTAGTTGTAGTACAGTCATGAGCCCAAGGTCCAGTTTGGAGTAATGCAATGCAGTCTTCAACGTAAGCTGAAAGACTAAACTTTTTTAACTACCAAATCAGACTGTGTGCCTAATAGAGGGTCCAACAGTGCAATATACTTAAGTACTAGCTGTCCCTTTGCAGCTTTGCCCGCGTGTACTATATAAAAGAGTAACCAACTTTTAATTAAGTATTAATTTATGGTGTTACTATATTCTCTGTATATTTTTAAAACAACAAATACAAACAGCTTTATCCAGTCCACTTCGCTGAGCATACTTTAATTGCAGAACGTCTTTGTTTTTAATTCATATTTATTTCTCCATAAAATAGCTGCCCGGCTGCGGCTTTGCCCGCATGAAATTATGTAATGTAAACAGTAACTCTAGATAAAAAATGTGACTAAAGCATTTAACAGCTAGCATACTCAATAACAGTGAACTACAAATTGTCTTAGCTCAGTGTAAAGAGTGCGCGTAATATGCTCCTATGATGTCATTGTAATTCCCACAGCTAAGTCTTGCACGGGATACGAACCCGTAACCCCACCCCTCTCACACCATAAACTTTATACAATATCTGAGTGAATGCTTAAAGGAAAGCACGTGATTATTCTTTAGTTTGTACAGGCTACAGTTCAAAGAGGTTTTATTTATGAGTAGGTTGGCAAAAATAAACAACTGTTGAATTAATTCTCTGTGATCATTTTTTTTTTTCAGGAGATACTAACATTTTACTGCTTTTCAACAAAAATATGTAAAGGCAGGAAAAGGCTGCTAGGCTACCAATTACAATAAAATAGTAGATAGGAGTGTACAAGTACTTAAAGAGCTGTACTGCACGTAGAGGAACATATAACACACTTGAGGACAACACACATATTGTGCAGATGTGCCGTCGCGACGTTTTGCTAGCTAAGCCAGCTTCATCGGGTGGTAAGCCATACTGCAGTGTACTACCGCTCACCGCCCGATGAAGCTGGCTTAGCCAGCAAAACATTGCGGCCGCGCATCTGCGCAAAATGTGTTGTCCTTAAGTGTGCGATATGTTCCTCTAGGTACAGTACAACTCTGTAAGTACTTTTACACTCCTATCTACTTTTTAATAGTAATTTTAGTGCTTTTTACATCCTTAATTTTTGAATTTTGTAAAATCCTTAATTTGATTTGTAGATATTTACATAAGCTTCATTCGTATCACAAAGTCTCTCTATCTCAACAGGTATAAGCGGTACAGATTGCTGGTCCATGTGGATTTACTACACAATAATGATATAGGCAGTTCAAAATTAAATGAACACTCAAAAAAGCTCTGCTAAAGTTATATTTTCAGCAAATTCATATTGTCCCGCACATAACGTCTACGGACTACAAATGTCTAACCTCTCTGGCCATGTCACTTGATGGTTGCGTGTATAAGGTACTGTCCGTGACAGAAACCAGCGGCCCTGGAAGTTATGCAATGACTCGATTCTGTAACGTTATGACACGGTGTTGATGTTTGCGCACATGACTACTTCACTGTCTAGGTATTAATCAACGACTGTTACTTAAACCAGTTTCCACAGGAATTATCTAACATCAGTACAGCTCCATCTTTACCAATGTCCAGGGCCGCTCGTTCCTGTCACGGACAAAATTGTGCAGTCAGTATGAATCAATAGTTTGCTACAAAAAATAATATTTATTATATAAAATACAATTATGTCTATTTCCGTTGATTTTGATTCTGTACTGTTTTATTTAAATAAGAAAATATACCCGGAACAATACTGCGTAATTTTGCTGCCAACCACACAGGTAGTAATGCAACTACATTTTGTGTTGAATTATACAGGGCGAGTGTGAATTCGACCGACAAACTTGGTGGGGTGATTCCTTACGCAAAATAAGGTAGGGTTTACATTTGACTATTGTCCCGAAAGTGCATATGAAGGGTGTTAGGAGCCCTTGAAAATGTGTTTTCAAAATCTTTTATAATTAAAATATCGAACAACGCTGGAGATGTAGCAACAACAATGTGGACATGTTTTGGGCTATAATAAGACGTCTGACCTCAACATGGTAAGATGATACAAATCATCACCGTTAATGGACAAATGGCACATTTGAAATTTTAATCGCATGAAATTTGGTAGCCGTAACGTCTAACCATAATTTGACCATTGTTTATGAAAGAACATGTTCAAATCAACAAAAAAGGTCGCCTTAGTACAAGACCCATCGGCCAACAATTTCCCCAGAAACAGCGATGTAAGTAACGGAGGGTGGAGTGGAGTGTCGTTACCTAACGCCTGTGCGGATATGTAACATGTCTTGCACCGCTACCACAGCGCCATACTGAGCATTAAATCGTTTAAAGTGTCCGCCTCCTAGCAAGATGATCCAGGTTCGATCCTCAATGGGGTCACCCTGGATATTCGCATATGGGAATTGTGGTGGACAATGCCGCTTTGGAGAGTATTTCGGGGATCTCTCATTTCCCCTAGTTTCCCTACATTTTCCCACAAGACTGTATCCGCTAAGAGGCGCCCACATTTGTCCACTTCTTCGTTTTGTTATGTGTCAGATAGTACGTGGAGTCAGTGAAAAACAATAGGTATTGTGTAGTTACATTTATTTACACATTACACATCTTACAAAAAAGGCTCGATGCAATGGCCATCAAGTTCTACGCACAGTTCGCAACGACGCACCATGTTGTGTCGAACACATTCAAAGACACCCTGCATGCCGGAAATGTTGCCAGCAGCTGCGACGATCCGCCCGACAAGATCTTCTTCCGACTCCACCGGGGTCTAATACACGACACTCCGCATGAGCCCCCAGAAGAAATAGTCCAGCGGATTAAGGTCGGGTGATCGTGCAAGCCAGGCAATGGGTCCACCGTTGCCGATCCATCGGTTAGGGAATCTGTGGTTAAGGAATGTGCGGATGATATGCGCACGATGGGCCGGGGCACCGTCATGCTGTAACCACATTTGTTGTCTAGCTTGTAATGACACCTCCTCTAACAACTCTGGAAGAGTTTCCTGCAGGAACACGAGATATCTGTGGCCGTCCAGACGGGGTGGAAGTAGGTAGGGGTCGACTAACACATCACCAATGATACCGGCCCACACATTGATACCGAATCGGTGTTGGTGACTACGGATAAACGTGCCGTGCTGATTAACATCTGACCAGAGATGGCTGTTGCGCGAATTTAAAATGCCATCCCGCTGGAAGAAAGGCTCGTCAGTAATCAGTATGTTGGCTTCAAACCCACGTACTTCATGTCTGTGGTGAAGGAACCACTCTGCAAACTGAACTCGTCTGGGATAGTCGGCTGGCCCAATGCTGTGCACACTCTGCAAATGAAATTGACGCAGCATCTTTTCGTGTAATATCTGTACAACAGTACGCTGACAGACGTTGAGCATGTTCGCGACAGTGCATGTACTGATGATGGGATTGTTTTCAACCATTCGTAGCACTTCTTCTAACCTTACAGTCCTGACATGGAGCTGACGTCCAGCATTCCATCTCCCCACATCGACAGTGCCATTTTCCCGCAACCGACGGTGCAATGACGTAAACGTAGTGTGATGAGGCTGCCTTCTGTCCGGATATCGCTCTCTGTACAAGCGTTGTGCTGCTCGTGCATTCGCTCCCACAGCACCATACACGAGATGCATGTCTACGAGTTCTGGCCATGAATAATGCTCCATAACACCCACGAGTACTACTGCTACCTCCAACAGCTTACAGAGAAATGGCAATTATTCAGCGCAGTCCCAACGCATGTACAATCGTCAACTGGCACTACACTGGACTCCACAGCATGCTGTTCGGTGTGTGGAAGGAGTAGCAGTGACATTGTCCACCACAATTCCCACATGCGAATATCCAGGGTGACCCCATTAAGGATCGAACCTGGATCACCTTGCTAGGAGGCGGACACGATTTGTACCATCTTACCATGTTGGGGTCAGACGTCTTATTATAGCCCAAAACATGTCCACATTGTTGTTGCTACATCTCCAGCGTTGTTCGATATTTTAATTATAATAGATTTTGAAAACAAATTTTCAAGGGCTCCTAACACCCTTCATATGCACTTTCGGGACAATTGTCAAATGTAAACCCTACCTTATTTTGCGTAAGGAATCACCCCACCAAGTTTGTCAGTCGAATTCACACTCACCCTGTATGTAGTAATGGCTAGTCATACTTTTTAAAGTTTAAATTTTTAGTGCTCACTTTATCCCGAATGACCTATACATTAATTAGGTTTCAAAAAATATTAGGGAAATCATTCTGCATAATAATGCACAGCACCAAGTACCAGCTAAAAGATAATTATTCAACAGTATTTTGTTTGTAGGAAGCAATTAATGCAATACCATAGTGTATCAGCATTACGGTGGATGTGATAGATAGTGCTGAGAAAGTTTGTAAATTGTATACCGTAGTTATTTAAGTTGCAGAGAACCTGAAAATAGTCAACCTTGAAAGTAGTGTGTGTAATTTTACGAAGGAAAACATTTTGCTGGCGTTATATGGTGAAAAATTTGTAAACAATTTTTTTACCTTTCATTACACCACAAAAGTATGCTAAAAATTGTCACACTAGCAAAATATTTGCTCAAAATGGTAGCAAACCATTTCCTAAAACTGCTATATAAGACCCTCAAAATCCCTGCTTACACTAACAAATCACTGCAACTATAAACTATTAAATTTTGCACAATTCCAGGGCTACAAGAATAGCAGTGTGTAGCTTACCTTACCTTCCTCCCAATTGATTGATTAGTAGTAGTAGCTCACACCTACTCTAGCCTAAGTGTTGTCTTGCGAACTCTTCTACTCCATAAGTAGCTGCTCAGAAAAATCCTCAACAAAATCAGCTTTCACAATGATCTCAGAATCAAACATCATCTGTCAAATCACTGTGAAAACCGAGTTTGTCTTTCCAGATCAACTCTTTGAAGAATCCATCTTGGTGCTTCATGTTGACTAAACTGCATTGCTTCAATCTTGAATCTTTGGTTTCGAAAAGATTACATTGTGTAACTAACAAATTGTTGGTCTGATCTGTGTCTTCGCAGAAGTTGTCTATGCCAAGTCCCAAAATTTACAGCAGCACCCAACAAACTTTAAATGGGCCACAAAGCACCCAACATAATTTTGCAAGTATTTAAGAAGTTTCAGAAACATATAACATAAAACACAATGCAATACTGGAAATGTGAATCCTTAAAATTATACAAATAAAAAATGGTAGTTGTGAGAATTTTATTCGCAAGAGCTTTTCTGCTGATAAGGATGCAATGAGACTCAGCATGCAGAGATGGAGAAACAGCAGAATAAGTCAGCAGAGATGGATCACCTCTGCTACATTAAACAACTGCCCCACTTTTCAAACCTGAAAATCAAGAGTAATCACACCAGGAATAAAACCTAGACAAATGAAAATGGCCATAACAAAGTACCCAAAATCACCAAACATCATGCTTTTTTTTTTTTTTTTTTAATTGTAACTTAAACGGCTTGTTATGTTTGATTGGCTGAATCAAATTTTAGGCCTACCAAAAAAGATAAACATATTCCCAAACTAAAAGCAGCACAAAGACCTCGACCTCCTCCTCCTGTACCAAACAACTAGCCTTCGTCAGTTGTAATATTGTTTTCTAATACAGATAATTATTAAAAATATAACTACTGTTGAGTTTAACTGCTTCAATACATGTAACTGCTCTCAAATACAACCATGCGTGTACTACTGTAAAGATACACATCTTCACGTACCAATTGATTGCAATTTTTTATAATTGTGTGGTTTTTAAACAACACTTCCACATTAGGTTCTTCTTTCTCCAAAATTAGAATTTCGTGGTGTTCCCTTCAGAAACAGGATAAACAACAAAATGTAGCAGCCTGAAATCCTAAATGGATGGAATTTACAACAGGATAACCAACTCTCTAAGTTCTACCCAAAGAACATAAACACCTAGGTCCTACTCATATTTGTTTCCTCTACCAAACACCATGAGCAGTTTAACCATTTTTTAGGTTTCTCATGCACCAATGGGGGTAAGAGCTAGGATGCAGATTTACATGCTTATTTAAATTTAATGTGGATTCACACCAGCTGAGCTTTTATCTCTGTGGATATATTATTTTCAGAGAAAGTTTTAAGTACCCAGAAAACTAAAAATAAGTATTTTCACTATTAAAAACCATTCACAGGCAACATCTCTTTTTCCCCATCATATCTTATTCCTGTAGGGATTTAATTATTTTCTCAAAGTATAATTTTTTGTCTGAAAGCTATATTATTCAACATGACTTGGCACCATCGTATATAAATTAGCATGTAAATCCCTATAGTTGATGTCACGTCTGTTGGGTAGGCAGAGCCAGTAAGAGGCTGTGTGTCACCTCTAGTGAATGTTATCAATTTTAGTTAAATTAAGTATGTGATTAATTACTGGCACTGTCTCTTAATAGAAACATTACGTTTTACCATTAGATTCTTATTTTTGGAGTAAATTGCTACCTATTGTCTTTATTGCATAGTTACGCTTTTTATTTTGAACACAATGTGCATAGCTAAAGGTAAGGTAATTAGCTTAGTACCTATATTGAAATATTTTCGAATAAACCTTGCAAATATAGAATCGGTAAGAAATAAAGAACTTCAACATGCTTAGACACGCGGGCTCTTAATGTAGCCCATCTACAAAAACCTGTCTCCATCGAGGTTCCTCTTCAGATGGATGGAGCCAGCATTCAGGCGAGATGTGTGTGTGTGATCCATGATGCTGTGGCGCGCGAGTCCACCTCACATTGATGGCCTTGGCAGCGGTATGAATGGACCGCTCAGCTAGTGCACAGGCTGGTCGTGAATGAGGGCCAGGAGGGGGGGACTGGCGACAGTCAGCTGTCGCAATGACGTCACCCCGCTGCCGGCCCCTGTTATCAGCTCTTCCCCGGCCCCCTCCATCTCCAAGGTGATGTAAGGGTCGTGTGAGGACCCCGGGGGTCGTTGATGAATGGGTACCAGCTTATCTCAAGTGGTTCCTCTCGCCAATATTCCGACGGGCAGTCTTCGGTCACATTCCACTTGTTGCTGGGAACACGGCCAATACTCAGCGATCTCGGCAGCTGAACGCAGCTCTGTAAGAATCAACGTAATATGTTAGGTTTAATCGAAGCCAATTTGCAAAAGTAACAAAAAAATACGAATTTTGACAATAGGTTTTACGAACTATCCGAGCAACCATTTTTCTCGAGTAACTTCTATGTAAAGAACAATCGCTTACACCGAAATCTCTTAACATTTAATTGCGGTGCAACAGATTACACTTAAATGCATCATTTTGGGCAAATGTTTGCTAATAAAAGGCGTATTTTGGCGGTTGAATTGGTAGCACGTTTCAGGACCAGAGCATTTTCACGACTGCGGTAGCAGAAGTGTTTGCAAACGCATTTCAAATAGTTTGCTGCCGTTCAAAGTTCTCGGCTGCCCGAGTAGCGAGGTGGGTTACAAGGTTCGTATACAGGAGAAATCAGCTGTTCGGTAATTTCCGTGTGTGTATAATGCACACGGACAGGCCTGGATTTGTAATTTAGCGCGTAAATATAAATAAGTTCGCGTTTTAGCGCGCAATTTTCAGATTAGCATATCAATTAAGAAAGAATTATTTAAAGATAAATTTCGAAATTCCCGCTCGACTGATAATTTCGGTAACAATCATTTTCGCGCTTGCTTGTAAATGAAAATGTTCCACTGCAAACACTTGTAACCACCCTATTAACCATTCAACCGCGAAAATACGCCTAAAGTTGGCTAATGTCATTGGCTACGTTTGTTTTGTAGGTTTAATGTTTTTACACATTGTCTTCCACAAACTTTTAGCTTTAAAAATGTTGTTTTAAGCGTTTATCTACCACACACTCATATATCGTACTGCGAAAGCAATACAATCGCAATTGTCCTGCATTAACACTAAGCCATCAGTAATATTTGAAATGGTGGGTGGCGGGCCGAAAAAAAAAAAAAAACTTTAATAACTAATCACTGTGTTAAGTAAAATATCAGCACGGCCCATTTCGAACACTTAACGACTTAACCGCACAAGGAAAAGTTTGGCCCTTGTGTAGTGCAATAAAGCATTATAAATTGCCTTCTAATATTTAAGTCACAGTTCCGGTCATAGACTAAGGATCACCGCAACTATTTTTAAAGAATATTTCTAACTCATTTTCACAAATGTACTTTTAAATTCGAGCCCTTTTACTTCGACAGTGCAAATGTTTCACGTCGTCTGCCTGACCTGCACGCCAGTATTCAGCAGGGAAGTGACGTGGTACTTAGCCTACAACCCAGACACCATTTTACAATTCGTGGGCGCACAAGGAAAACCCTTCAAGTCCATAAAATGAAATTATGAGAAAAATGGATTTTTATATTCGGATGGGTTTGTAAAACATTGTATAATGTAAATATTGTATTGAAAAGTGTTTAATCTAATTATGTAATTTCCTTGTCATGAAACACACAAAACTGGACATTTGACAAATGAATATCTTAACTGTTTTAAGCTGGATTTGAGGGTTTTCCTTGTACGCCCACGAATTGGTAAGTTACTGATTAGCAGCCTCAGCGCTTTAAGGAACGCTTGTCAGTAACCGTACACTTAAGTTAAATCGATGGCTTAAAGCACTAATATAATATGTTCATTTTCAGAAACTGTAAAAGAATATTTCATATTGTTTTATCAACTACCAGTTACAAATTATACTATATATTTTTCCCGTGGTTTCATCTAAATATACATTATAAGCAAGTTACTTCTGCTAGGAAGTTTAAGCTTTATTTAATAAATATTAGACGATTTGCATGGAAATACAATATGTGTGCTTTAAGCCTTCGAAATTACCTCTATACACCACGGGGTCTACTACTATACACACATTTATGAAGTTATAAAACATTTTCCAAGTACCAATACAGTATAGTGTTTCTACTCTTACTTTAAGACAGGATTATAAACAAACTAGGTCGGTTATATACCGTCGTGAAATTCAGCGATTGGTCATTGTTGGAGTGTGTTCAAGTGCGATAGTCATAATTATATATTGATATGAAATAGTTTTAGTTCTGTATATGATACTTGTGAGTGCAGTTTCCTCTTACTAAACAAATTTAGCTGGCGTAGTTTTCTCATAACGGTTGGTCAAAATAAAAATTCGCATGTTCTGCTGCCATGCAAATAGTGACAACCAATTGACTTACGTACGTGAAATAACATAATATGGGCTACGTAATAAAACATTTTTAAAAAATCCCGCTCTAACTGTTTTTGTATTTTTTTAAAATAGCTTAATTCGCAACTTTGTTCTGTAAGCCTCCCAATTTTTTTTTAATTAAAAATATTACGTTGTGAGTTTTTAAAAGTTTTATTGCATAGCTCATAGGACGTAAATTCACAGTGAATTATTTTGTTTAAGTAAGTCAGTTGGTTTTCACTATTTGCATGGCAGTGTAACAAGCAAATTTTGACTGACACCCTGGTATGTGAAGACTATGAGAGCTAACTATCGCCTACAAAAGTAACAATATTTCATAAAAATAAAACATTATAATTTTAATGCACTCTAACGCCCTTAAACTATGTTGATGACAGCTACACAAATCACCCATGCATTACATATTTTACATGTGTACTTAAGGAGGACTGATCCCTGTCCGATCGGTTTTGCGGTTTTTCTTGTAAATCAGGGAATAGAGACATTGTTTTACTTTTTTCACGCTGACAAGGCATAGTTTATTGTTTCATTCACTTTTTGGAATCCATATGGCATTTTCTGTTAATCTTGTGGCCTCTGTAGTCGCTTCCGTAAATAAAGCAATTTTTCCTTTTCAGCTGTTTCCCGTTGCAAAATAATGAATATACTATGGTTCCAGCAATTACAGAAAATCGATTACGTTTTTATCTATGCCTTGTCCTGACAAAAATTTTGATACATCGACTGGAACAGAAGTTATTGAGAAGAAACAGAAAAATCCAAGGTGGTAGGGATCAACGCCCCTTAACGGGCTGGTCGCAGGCAAATTATCTACATTTATCACAGCAAGCACTTTTAAGTTGGGGCTTTGTTACGCAATAAAAATGAGAGAACTTAACTACGCACAGCAGTTTTAACAAATCCGCCACACTTACCCAGGTCACACCCTCATCTCAGCCGTAATAGCACCTAATTCCTTCACAAGCAACGTGTGGCGCTATTGACAAAGATAAGTAAAAAAAAAAAAAAAAAACATTCAGAACAATTATCTTTTCGCCGCTCTCCAACGGTTTTCCCTGAGCCTGTTTCAAGACACCGGGGAACGTTTGACCGCGGCGCGCCATGCTGTTCGAGTGAAACTGTCAGTTGTCAGGTATAGGCAGTTCGGGATAAAGTGAGCACTCACAGAAGCCCTGCTAAATTTCTATTTTCAGCCGATTCGTATCTTTCCGCGCGTAACGGCTAACGACGGGAAATGTCTAACCTATATGAACACGTCACTTTACGCCTGCGCGTGAAACACAAATTTCGTGGTCGGTTGGAACATATATGGTTTGATAAAAATAAGTTAATTAACTATATGAAATACAAGTACGTTGATTCCAGTTGATTTTATTTCTGTATTGTTGTATTTAAATAGGAAAATACACGGAACTACATTCAGTAAATCGCTGCCAACCATACAAGTTCTAAGGTAACTATTATTTATGTTGAACTATGTGCAGCAACTGCTGGTGATTTTTTTCGAAGGTTAAATCTTTAGCGCTCACTTAATCCCGAACGACCTATAGGAGATATCAAATCGTCAACACGACAGCAGGACTACAGAACGCATTCTACACCGTGGGAACAGACTGCTCACTTCTCACGGCGCCTGCGCGGGTTATAGGAAAGACTGGCTATAAACTTTAAAAATCTGCGTGGAAAATTATACGTATGAGAAAACGCACACCTGGCAGTAAAACATGTAAGGTCGTGCGAGATATAAATTTCATTCCTTGATAAGAAATAAACACCCAATGATCCAAATCCTATAAAAGGGAACCGATTTCAAAAGCATATTGACACTGCTCGTACGACAACCAATCCCAAACTACTAACCCACGTGTATTTGTTTACACGTGCTCTAAAGTAAGAGTAAAGGGATTATGAAAAGAGCGTCCTAACATGTACAGAGCGTATGACGCGCGTTGTTGCCGGATCGCAGCCGCGTTACGAAGTTCTCGAGATCATTTAAAGTACTAGAATACTGTATTATACATTTTTTTCTGTTGATATAATTGTAATTGGTATAAGATTAATGTAAAATCTCCCCAACTATCGCACACGAGTACACTGCGTTACAAAGATTAACGCTGAAGCCGCGCACCAATTATTTCTTCGTACGTTTTCCACGCTTCACATTTAATATGTGGTCTCGTGCAGTAACTTTTTGTGCACGACGGAATCCAGACGCTGTATTTATTGTTTAGAAATTGTTTGCAGTACAGGGGCGGATCAACGAGGGAAGGGGGGCATGGGGAAGGAGCTCTCTTTAACCTTTTAAAGAACATTTTAGCATCAAAATATTACAATTTGTTAAAAATAGTACGTTACACAATTTGTTGGTTAGGAAACTCTTAGATAGAATCATTTTGTACAAAATTTATTTTTCAGAAGGACCCCCGGAATCCCTCCCCCCCCCCCCCTTTTTCCGTGTCTTGGGGTGTGGGTACATCTACTTTTAGACATGCCCTCCCACCCCCTAAACCTAGAACTGTAACCGCCTGCGAACTGTATAAAACTACGTGAAATTTCTCTTTTATCTGGCCATTTCACCAATGTTACCCTTAAATTTGAAATATAACTACATTTAAACAGCCCCAACCCCTCTTTCATAAAACTTCTTTATCACGCCCTCGTGTCTGATGTCCTTTGTTAATATGCATATCAACATAGTAATAATGTACAATCTTAAAATTTGTATTACAAAATATGATCTTAACAAAACCTATTACCATTTTTTAAAAGTTTATGTTGCTTCACTTTTACACATTACTACTTGATAAAATGTTATAAGTATTTAAAGAAAATTGTTTTCAACCACTTTAACTGTGTTTTGTAAGCCTTATCACTAATGCTAATAATTTTTACTTCTTATTTTGGGCTAGATGAAAAATATTACACTCTTAAAACTACATACACATAAGCAGCGGAACCAGTGGGTCGGAGTGGTCAATTGACCCTCTAGTAATCTTATGTAAGCGTCATGTTCTCAAAAGGCTTACACCATAGGTGCAGAATAATTGAACAAAAAACACGACTGTTTTTCCGGGCAATGAAGGAGTCATTCCTTTTACGTAGAAACACTGATCGAATTTGTGTAATGCGTGCGCAGTTTTTTTTTTTCTTTCGCCGCCCCTGTACCTACATTTACTTGCATTATTCAAATCACATCTAAATACCTAAAACAAAAAATTATTTTTAAGATGCATATTTCTTGTCTTTTAACCCTCAAAGCGGCATGCATAAGTGCTTCAAATGGCAAGAGTTTCTTAACCTAAAATATCTTATTAAAAAAAAAATTCACACTTTGAAATTAAGAACATTTAACAGGGGCATATAATACATCAAATTAAAGGTAATCTTTTAAGAGTTCATAGTATGGGTATTTTATAAAAAAAAATTGGACCTTCCAAAAGTTAAAAATTAATCGCAAATTATAAATTTTTTTCTTACTTATGTTTTTAAAATAACATAAAATTTTTGGAAAAAATTATAATGGAATTCGAGATACACAAAATGCTCATGGTACACCAATTAAACTACAAGAATAAACACAAACTCGTAAACTGTAATGCTCTTATAAGAGACGCGGTCAGTAATTCCCTCTGGTTATTCAGTCACGAGATAAAATTATTTTTTTCTGCAAGAGTGCTGTTTCATTCAGTTATGAGCGTCCACGTGGGGAAAAATTGTAATTTTATATTCGTATCGAATAGTGTTCGTTTTGTAGACGTTACATGGGTGAGACATTTTCCTAATACATAGGGAATTAGCTCAGCCAGTTTTCACACAATGACATTTCCAAGTCAAAATCTGCTGGTTGTCACCTCTTATCCACCGCGCAAAACCACAAACGAAATGAAGCTATTTACATTGAAAATACATGTAATGGACTTCGATCTAAGTATATAAAAACCCATCACAAAATACGTTTGTGATTTTAAAAATTATTGGTGACAATAATACAAAAAAATCCAAATTTTAACTTTTTCTTTAAACACCAAAATATTTTGTAATGAGTTTTATTTATGTCAAGCCGTAGCCCGTGACGTGTGTTTTCAATATAAATTATTTCATTCCATTATAATTTGTTTTTGTGGTGGATCAGAAGTAAAAACACGTAGTTTTGGCTCTGAAATTCAATTATGCGGGTGAGCTTATCTTTTGTAAACGGAAAATTTACTCCACAACAAAAGTCTACACAAAACCATATCATACAAATATAAAATTATGATTTTTCACACTTGAACGGAGTTAAACACGGAGATCCCTGGAGTGTGTTTATAGACTACTCAGAATGAACTGAGCACTGCATACAATTTTCTGTCCGCCATTATGCTTCCATTTTTACTATTTTAAATACAAAAACTTCCATGTAACTAAAAACTAAATTTCACAACTCTCAAAACTTTAGTTATATAGCCACAATAAATATATATTTTTTAAATTATTGTTAAATGTTATGAAGTGCTCACTTTAAGGCCAAGGGTGCATATTTATATTATTTTTAGTAAGTTTAATTATAATTTTTAATCCTGAAAGGGAGTAGATATCGCAAAGCCGTTACATTGAAATGTTGGAAACTGTTTGGTCTATGTAGCTTAATATTTTTCAAATAATAAGTTTTCATAAATTTGACTAATTACAGACTTCAAATTTAAAAAATTTAATCAAGTCGATAGTTAAGACAAACCTTTGAAAAAAATTATGTTGCGCAGTACAAACTATTTCCAACATTTCAACTACTCGACCACGACAACTAGTCCTCCCATGAAGGGAAGTGAGCGAGAGATTTTGGTCAGCGCTTAAAGGCAAGGTCTTTAGCGCTGGTGAAGGATGACATGAGATGAGTATGGAGCAGCGCCGGAATGAAATGGCGGGGGAAACGGGAGATCACCGAGAAAACCCGCCGACCAACGGCATCGTCCTGCACGATTACCACATGCGAAAATCCGGGAAATCGAACCTGGATTGCAGTGGTGGGAGGCGAATGGTCTGACCATTCGGCCACCGCGGCGCCCATGAAGGGAAGAAACGTGCCGCTAGTAGTAGGTAGACACGTCACAGGGAGGGGAAATGTACTGCGCCTGACATTAATTCATGGCACACGCTCAGTGGAGACGTAGCGGTGGAATCCCGAGCCAGCTGCCTGTGCCACAATATTATGGCCGGTGCTGTTGTGCGCCACACCAGTTGCGCGCGGTGGTCGAGGGCAACACAGTGGTAGTTCGCTTTTCTCCCGCGGGACTCGTCGTGGTCGAGTAGTATTTGATGGCTTTGCGAGATCTGCGTTCTTTCATGGTTAAAAAAAATACTCGCAAAATCAGCACGTGTTTAGTAAGCGACTAGGGAGTGGGGGGCGGCGAGAGGGTGGGATAATTTGTGCGGGTGGATGACAGGAAGGAAAACAGGACTAGGGAAAGGGGAAGGAGGGAAATTGGCGCTGCGGGAACTGGTCCGGCCGCTATGACGGCAGCATTCTTAATTAGGCGCCCGAGGGCTGGAGGCTAATTGAATTTAGTTCCAGCACACACATCATTGTTGCGCCGGGAATGGTCGGCCCGCCAGCCAGCGGCCATATCTCAACGTACCGCAGTACTTATGAGAAGTCCTCGACTGGTACCATGGATGGCGTTGTAGCTTGTCACACGTTCGTTTTCTCTTCTTTCCACGTGTCGCTTGTTTTCTTTTACCTGGAATTACTTTCGCGCACTGGAAATACTGGCAGCACATGCTCGTCATCTCAGCAGTAATAACAACTACTTCCTTCACAAGCAAGGTCTGAGGCTGCCGACAAAGAGTAAAAACATTCAGAACTATTATCTTTTCACTGATGTAACGGTTTTCCCTAAGCATGTTTCACATTAGCGAAAGATTCTTGACCGCGACGCGCCATGCTACTCGATTGAAATTTACGTTTCCATATCGTTTTGAAAACGAATCGAGTATTGAATCCCGACCGAGTACGATACCCGTCTACATGCAAACTTTGGATCAGACGATTTCAGTTCGCTGGACAAATCTGTCTGTGATAATGTTGGTACAATTGAAATTGACGTTGGCCGACATGAAATAAACAAATCCACTTCTTTTGGTTACACACGTAATTAAACTGCTAAAGAAAACGAAATGAATGCAGGGATATTATGATCGTATGATAATTTTTAGTCTGTCCATTTCATTTTCACCTGTCAACAGAAAATCTGAAAGCCGAAACAACGGCCGAATGTTTATTTACTTCCGATACGATCCCAATTTGTGGTGTAACGACCTTGAGACTCATCGATTTGAATCCCGTCTCCATGAGCGTTTTCAAAACGGTAGGTATTTTTAAATTTCAAAACGACATGGAAACCTAGTTATTGTCAGGCATAGGCCGTTCGCCATAAAGTGAGCACTGCATAAAGTTTTCTTTCACCCATTTTTCAGTCACCTTTACCGTTTTAATACAAAAACAACTTCCACGTAACTAAAACTCAGTGTAAACGTTTTGCCACTGTTAAAAGTTAACACCCATTGCTATTGGCTAAAAATATATTTTTAATTAATTACTAATTCTGCTGAGTGCACAGTTTATAGTGAACAGCCTACAGAAGACACGACTCGTCAACACAACAGGACAGTGTCGGACGGATTCAATAACTGTGGGAACAGACTGTTCACTCATGGCGCCTGTGCGGGTAACAGATGACTGGCGTGGAAAATGATACATATAAAAATCCAAACCTGGGTAGCAAACGTATGTATGTCGAGCAAAATAGAAATGTGCTCTTTTCTTTAAGAAATATACATGAAATGATTAACTCTTAAAAATGGGAACATGATCTACGTTCGCATACGTATACTGACACAGTGACTGAATCACAAACGATTAACCCACGTGTACTTGTTTACACTAGCTCTAAAAGGCGTATACCCTCCTTCGCACGTCAGGAATTGACCACTATGGGAGATGCAAAGCAAAGTGGCTGACATCTGGTGGTGAACGCCATTTTCGAGTGTTTTAAGTGCGTAAAAAAAGTTTCTTGCTCACAGTTTTCAGGGTATTGAAAAAAAACTGCCTGCTAGATCCTTTATCAACGTGCGCGGGACAGAGATGAATAAAATAGTCAGTGGTGGCGTATATGTAGCTTTAACAGATACTGAGCTACATAGAATATAATTCAACATGTAAAACCGTACGTATAAATATAATGCGCATTAAATAGTTTCGACACAAAAAGACAAGTCGTAACTCACTGCAACACACTTGAAGCGTAGAGGCAGGCCCCGTAATGACGTTCAGTACTTTCCAACTTCATATTGTTGTAGAATTCCGCACAATGAATGAACCCCAAAAAAATATACAGTACAACTAGGTTCTTTTTTCCTTGTATAAGTTGTCAAAGTTGCGATTTCTACGTTGTACCTAAGAACATTTTAAATACTTACAAACAATGGTGACAACGAAATACTTTAAAATACATTAATAACTAATTAAATGTTTGTTTCTTAAAACAATCACATTTTGTCATATTTATAATTTATTTGTGGAGAAATACACAGCTCCGAACAGTAAATTATTAAGTTTTACTCACAATGCCGTACACAAGGATTTAAGTTTTTCTTATAATGACTACACATAACAGTAAAATTTGAGACTGGCAGCTAATTACCAAAAAGAAAAAAAAATTAAGTAGAAAGAGATTGAATTTGTGAAAATGTTAGGCCTTGTTGTGGTTAGTAATAGACAATAATTCTTCACGAGTATAAAATGAACTCTTCGCGAAAATAAATTTGCAACATTTTGTTTCAGTGACTTACGTGTACGTCTGCAGTTCTGCTTCGCGGTTACTGGCAGCGTGTCGTTAAGGCGGCCGTCTATATCTCACGCTTGAAATGCGTTGCAGCGTGTTCGTAAACAAGATTTTTATACGAAACTATGCCACGGTTGCCCATTGTGCCAACGTACGAAAAGAAAGGAAACTTCAGACAAGGTCGGAACCTCATTGTTAAGACGCCACGCTCATTAAAAACATTGTTTCTAAGCCCTCCAACATGGTTAAAAACTGCCTCATTAGACTTCCATACTTCGAAATGTACTAACCGGAAGTATATGAAACTCAGATTGCGACCTGCACTGAACTTAGTTGCAGACTTTCCATCAATAAAATTACATGGTAAACGCTTAATGTCCCATAGTAAAAACCGTTCGGCGGGAAGCTTGCACGGTAGTTCAGCGCTTGGCTCGTTGAGGCGACGCGGCATTTGATGCCTGCTTCAAGGTCGACCTTACTGCTCCGTCGCTTTCGAGCCTCTCACGCGCGGGTAGGCGGCGCCCTTAAGAGGAGTCCAAAACCGTGAAGCAGAGATGCCTTTATGACGTGCACGATAGGCAGTGAAACAAAATTAAGCATAAATATTTTCGCGACAAAATCGTGGCTCAACTGATCACGAAGTACAGATTTGCACGTAAAGCGCCGAAACAATGTGGGGCAAAACTCTTTTCGCTGAAAGTTCGTGGCCCCATTCACGAGCCATTAGCATTTTCAAAAGAACTGGAGCGGCGAGGACGCCATAAAAGGCGGCCAAAACATTACCAGTGCACGCAAGGTCCACGTACCACGGTCTGGTCCGCCCACATGTTGCAACGTCGCCAACAACAGTACGTCACCTACACACGTTCATGCTCATGACGTAGGGAAGGGGGGGGGGGCTTTCGCGGAAAATAACACCAGCACCGAGGTCACAACACCTATGGCCCGGTACACACTACCCGTAATTCTCTACTCAATACCTTACTTAATTCTGTTCATAAACATCGATAGCGATTTTATACTACAAATATGTAGCAAAACGGGCTCTATCTGTGAACTTAAGTATGGAATTCTGTCTGGCGCGGAGAACACATTTTCGTAGCATGGAGAAAATAAAAAATAGAACTACGATAAATACGTAAAAATGAAATAAAATATACAATAATCATACAACATAATATCAAAATGTTTCTTAGTTCCCCCCCCCCCCCTTTTTTTTCCCATACCGCTAGGCTATTTTTTAAAAGCTTACTCTTAAGCCTGGTACACACCAGCCATAACTCAGTACAGAATTGTGTGCCCCTGTAGTTTTAAATAAAATGCCGTTGGTAATAAAAAAAACCATTACCAAGCTCCTCAAAAGTGCTAAAACTGACTATGGCGTTGCTGTACCCGAGGGAAAAATAACCGTAATCGAAAAGAAAAATCATAAAAGCTTGCATAAGACTTTACCACACACTTTACAAAACAGGGTCTTTGCTTTAAAAAAAATTGTCTACGGAAACATTGCACGCCAGTTTAATATTTCGCGTCTAGAGGCCAAGATCTTTCATTTATTTCAAACAATTGCAAATAACTAATATTTTTTAACCCAATGCTTTGAAAAAATTTGAGACTGTATAGTCATAAGATACACAATTTTGCCAGAGCGTTTTTTTTTTTTTTATTATTTTCTGTTTGCTAGCAAAAAATTACTTTGCTCCATTTTGACTTATTTTGACAACAAAATATGTACTGTTTTAGGGGCAAAAATCTAAAAATCTGTTTGTTGTATTGTAACAGAAAAATTCAGATACAAACCATGATATATAAGTGTTAAAACTGCCAGAATGAATTTTTGATACATTTATTAATTTGCGTAAAAAATATTTTCCAAACCACTGCTAAACTAAAGAGCGAGGCCTTAAGACGGGCGTGTTAGATTCGACCTATCGCATTTCCGTTTCCCTTATAAAAAAAACTTTGGCGAGGTCCACTCACTCACTTTTTTTCGCAGGGCCAGTGATTGGATGTTGACTCTCAGCGTCGCCGAGTTCTGCCAGCAAATCACAGACGCGTGGTGTCGCAGTAAACTTGTCCTGATTGGCACAGTCAAATGAGCGACGCCCCTATACTATTATTATCCAAAATCACCGTATCTATACTTATTGATAGGGACTGAAAAATGTCGCGAATTCAATTACCTGCAGGCTAGAATCCACTGCAATATGTATAGCCTACTCAAGCCCCGTCTATTCGTTCATTGTATACTGTCCCACTGAGTAGCAGCTAGTTGACTAATGGTTGGGGCTCGAGTATGCATAGGATTTGATTCCAACATGTAGTTCATTGAATTCGCGACATTTTCCTGTCCCTACTTATTGAAATATCATTTGTAGAGATGTTTTATCGAAGGAAAACATGACCGTTTGGTAGGTTTCAACGTACGTATGTATATTATCAGCTTATGAAAAGATGTCTGGCTTTCACTTGTACGTATAGCTATTGTCCTGTTTGACTAAGCCAATAAGAATCCCGCTATCTTGACACTTGGCGCCTATCATATGTCTGCAGACAGCTACGTTGTGTCAGACGTATATCACCCAATCATACACTGTAAAAAAACTTCCTTGAATGTTTAGGAAGTTGTTATTCCAGACGCCGTGTGGTACAGTTACCATGTTTCGTCTTGTAAACATGCAAACTTTTATCGTTATTACAATACAAGTATGGTATCTTCAGTATACATTTGACTGTTACCATGGATGTCTGGGAAACTATTCTAACATACCTACTTTCTTAGCGCTCCTATACACACGCCTGGTGAATTTACAAACTATTTTTTAGAGTGTACTTGTTGAAAGAATCCAGTGTTACCAAGAGTATGTTGACACCAAATATTTTCGCGATTTACCATCTGGAACCACGCAAACAGGACCAATCACAACACAACAAAAAAGCTCTGCATATCTGGGAGCCACGATAGTTCAGCCGTATGTCGGAAGGGCGGCAGACGCCCAGAGAACTCGTGTGCGTACCGATAAAGTGGCACGTGCCCGACAATACATGCAACACGACGCGATAAACTAGGTGCTGCGAACAAGCAAGCGGTGTGTGTGTGACGAGGGGACGCCAGCAATTGCGAGTCGTTGCGCAACACACAGCGACGTTAAACTTCCGCTCGCTTCCCGCACGTGTCGCTACGAACACTCCTCGCTCACACAACTACAACGCAGTTAACGATT
Organism: Medauroidea extradentata; assembly: GCA_003012365.1. Lineage (NCBI taxonomy): Eukaryota > Metazoa > Arthropoda > Insecta > Phasmatodea > Phasmatidae > Medauroidea > Medauroidea extradentata. The sequence goes on along the minus strand of PNEQ01117398.1, from coordinate 17,479 downwards.
GCCTCCCAAATACAGTTCGGTGGCAGCGACGTCTCGTGTAAAACACCGACCTGCGTTCAACGGAGCAAATAATAACAGTCATAACTTGCATGTTAAATAACGATAACCTATTTTTCGCCGAACACGTCTGAAGTAGCCTACTATCTATGATATGACTACAATTAACACTACAATTAGGCCTAATACCAACTTCAGAACACTCAGTGTAGCACAATTTTCATTTAGTCACAACTACCTTTGCGATTTTCCTTGCTGCAAAACAACTTACCAGTCGGCATTTACTAATGCAATATTGCACAGTTAAATAAACATGAACACTACGTCGGTATTTTGGAATGTCATATAAAAATTACATACGGTTATGGTGGCCCAACATTGTTTAAAAATTTATTTTTTATCCGCCATATACAAATAGTATACCTAGGCCGTGTTTGGTTGGGCCGTCTTAAGAGCCCACACTACATTTCAAGCCCTTGAAAAAAATGCATCGCGAAAGTGACGTCACACGTGCCGCTGTTCAAATTCACAACAAGGGCTAATTGCACCCTAGCATGTTCGCTTCAACTAAGGGGACGAGCCACTTACCCTTCTCGAGCCCTAGATCCGAATTCACAAAATGCATCCTACTTCATGAAAGGATCAACGGCACGTTGCACTGAAATCGAACACGGCCCATACCAAACCCTTTTCTCTGCGCACAAATACAGACCTTTCCTTTGCCCAATACTGGCAAGCAGATTATCTCCCATAGGCACTGGTCTGTACGCAACGCGTTATAACTTACTAGACACCCTGCCAGAGCAAACACACAGGAACCGGAAACAGCTGATAACGCTAACGCCCCCTCTCCATCAGACCCGGCCATTCGAGATACGGGAGCACCTTGGCTCACGGGATTTGTGGGAAGATATCGTGCGAAGCCGGCTCTTGGGAAACCACTGTCATAGCCTTCTGCGTGAAGCTCGCGGCCAAACATTCACACGTCTTGTAGGAGTATCTGCAGAGGCCTAGAAGCGCGGAGCCTATGGCAATCCTGCTCTCTGGATTCTACTTTTTTAGCAATATTAATATTTTACTCTTAAACGAGAGCAGATATACCAAATCTGTTTCTGGCAATTTCGTTTAAAACCGTCTTCTCTATGTTGGCTGATTTTTACAAGGCAGTAAAAACTACTGTTTTCTAATTACGTAATTAAAGAAATTCTCGTTAGTATACTTTTTAGTAGACACCGTACAAATTTTGTTTTGAAAAAATTAGCTATAACGGCAAAAACCAGTTTAAACAAAATTGTCAAGTAAAGTATTTGACATCTGCTCTAGTTTAGGTTTTAAAAAATTACTACCACAAAAACAATAGCAACTAGAGAGTATTGCCTTAATGAGAATTGATCCATCTCAGATAGGATTTACAGCTTTTCTTATAACTCTGGGAATAGAGAGGTCGTTTTACTTTTTTTACGTTGACAAGGCATAGTATTTGTTTCGTTAATTTTTTGGAATCCATATGACACAGATTCTGTTACATTTGTGATCTCTGTAGTCGCTCTTATAAATAAAGCAATTTTTGCCTTGCCAGCTGTTTCCAATTGAAAAATAAATGTATTATGGTTACAACCATTTCAGAAAATCAATTAAGTATGTATCTATGCCCTGTCGTGACAAATATTACGATACAACGACTGAAATAGAAGTTATCGAGAAGAAACGGATACATACAAGAAGTTAGGGATCAATACCCCTTAAGGAGGTTATGCACTTGACGCATGAACGGTGTTGTAGCGTGCTGCGCCTATCCTTTTCTACACGAAACAGCTAAACTAGTCACAATATGTTCATATATGAAAATAACACAGTTAAAACTAAGCTTCCAAAACTGTATAAATGCAACATGCTTATTACTAGGGCCACGATTTTGTCGCGAAAAGATTTTTGCCCCACTTTGTTTCATTGACTCACGTGCACATCGGCAGTTCTGTTTCAAGGTTATTGGCAGCGTGTCTTTGTTCAGACACGTTTCTCATTTGACTGCACCAATCAGAATAAGATTATTGTGAGTCTGTACGTCTGTAATTTGCCAAGGCAAGTGACAGTAAAATCATCCAACCACAGACGATGTAGCAGAGCTGACGCATCGAAACCAAATGTTGCAAAAATCTTTTCGCCATAAAATCGTGGCTCTACTTATTACAAACATGATTTTGGGGGCCCTAAAAAATTCCCTTTTTATATTTTCCAATTAAATTCTTTGGTTTCCCCGTAATGCCCCTATACCCCGTTTTGCCCCTCCCTCCCCCAAATATGTTTTGGGAAAACCATTAGCGGACTTACGCACAACTCAAAAGTATTTTTCCACTACATGTTTTGTGTAATCCTTTATGACCCTCTATCACCCCTCCAATTTTTTTTTTGCAGAAACCTTCGCGAGTACATGCACAATCGTTTCAGTTAATTTATACTTTCCCACCACTTCTTAATTAATAAACGCAGCCCAAGTAACAATGTTTATAGATTGTGTCATACTCAAAGAGTTAACCTACGAGATCTCGAACATTTCCTAATTATTGTTCTCGACAAGATGGCTTTCAAATTCAAAAGTGCCCATTTTACCACCTATAGATTATTTGTTAAAACTAGTGAGTCCGTGAGAGAGAGAGACAGAGAGACAGAGACAGAGAGAGAGAGAGAAGATAAGGCAACCGTGCCTTTAACTTCGCCTTAAAGACGTAACAAATAAAACACTGGTACCAATTCTGATAAAAACAATCGCTAAACGAAGCCTTTCACGGCTACTGTCGTCTGTTCACATCCATTCCATTTTCTAGTTCCAGTTTTGGGCCATTTTTCACAGACAAGTAGTTTGCATTTATTGTGTGTCTATCCTATTTCTAGCTGTGCGTAGTCTTTAGGGTACACATGTCACTTGGACCTTGTGCGTAAGTCTGTAGCAGGATAACGAAAGTACTGTATACCTATTCAAATGTTCCAAATGCGTTTATCTACGAAAATAAGACACTTTAAAATCCATCCCTATGTTTGTAAAAGTGTCGTCCGCTAGTTAAAAAAAAAAAAAAAAAGTGTTAGTATGGAAACAGAGCTAGAAGGGAGGCAGACCTCCTACGAAGCCAGCAGCTGTGCCGTCAGAACCAAGCAAAGCGGACATGTCGCCCTCGGTACTAGAGACGGACGACGAGGGCTTTTAATAGCCGGCGGTGCTAATGGAGTGGATGTGCGTTAAAAATAGGTCTCGTGGCCGGGACTAATTGTGCGAAACGTGTGGCCCAGCAGCTGCCATGACGTCACTGCGATATTTCTGTGGCGGGGAAGGGTCAAGCGGCCGCGGTGACCCCGTGCATTCCCCAGTAATGAACACATCTCTTGGTGGTCCAGTCCAGACCGTCTCCGACCAGCAGGACAGCGCAATACATCGGGCGACTACTACAGCGCTGCGATGCGGCGCAGGCAGGAACTATCTGCAGCCCGCTAGTTGCCCATCATCCCTACTTCCCCATTTTCCCGATTGCACGAGTTTACAATATTAAGAATAAGATTTTTATCTACCTGCGCTTGAAACACATTGCAGCGAGTTACAAGTAATCATAATTGGAATAAACATATCAACGCGCATTACGCTTGTACATCTGTGAAAAGAAAACACATTTAAAACAACGTTTCTGTCAGTTTAAAAATTAGGATCGCTTATTGGAAACACGATTTTCAATACTCCCAAAATGGCTAACAACAGCATTTTTAAACTATAGTATTTAGGGAAATTATAACCGGATACGAAAAACACAATAAATAGAAATAAGCGCTGGAATTTGAACCATAAGTATCGCAAATAAAATAATACGGTCATCGACTAAGTCCCATAGGAAAATGAATAATAGCAAAGCTCTAAGCGACAATTGCTGGGTTTGCGTGTAGAGGCGATACTGCATTACATACGCCCGCCTGACGTCACTCTTACGCTCCATCGCTTTTGTGCCTCACATACACCAACGCAACCAATTAACTTGCGTTAGTTAAATAATTCACAGCGAATTAACATGCCACGGGCTAAGTAATAAATAATATTTTTAAAATCCCGTGAACTATTTTTGTATTTTAAAAAATTGCTGAATTTTTAACTTTTTTTCTTGTACTTTTGCATTTTTTTTTTTAAATTCAAAATATTATGCTATGGTATTTTTAATACTTTATTGCATAGTTCATAGGATGCAATATCCCAGTGAATTATTTTATTCCAGTAGGTCAGTTGGTTTTCACTATTTGCATGGCAGCAGAACAAGCAAATTTTGACTGTCGCACCGTTATGAGAAAACTACGAAAGCTAAAATTGTTTTGTAAGAGGAAACTGTACTCTCAAGTATGTATCGTCTACAAAACTAACACTATTTCATGTAAATATAAAATTATGATTTTATCGCACTTTAATACCCTTACGAAAGCGTGGTTGATAAATAAACGCTGAAAACAGCAATTGATTTCTACAATTTTTTCGAAGCCGATATGGATAAAATACTAAATGACAATCCTAGGTAATGTAATCGTATTTGCCAACTTAATGAGTAAATAGTTATCCAGAATTACTAATTCGTTACGCGTGATCTCTTGCGCCGCAGTTAAATGCATAAGGTTCCGGCGTCATCGTGCCTCAGAAGTTCGTAACATTAAAAACAATTTTGTTAAAAACCGTTTACTAAAACCATTGTCTAGGATTGTTATCGTTTAATTTTCGCAAATTGGCTTCAAGAAACCTACAGTTTTAGATTGATGCTTTTAGCGTTGAATTATGTACCACACCCTCTTATAGAGGCCGTTCCAGACTTTCAGGCGCATGTATGCAGCCCTCATTAACCCCATATAAATAAAGGCTAATTTTAATTTCACTATAGCAATAAGAGTATTACACATCAGTATTATTTTCACGTTTTATTTGAGACACAGTCGTTCTTATTTTCGCTGCGTTCATCGAAGTATAAACAATCGTTGACTCGAAATTTACAAAACTTTTTTTGTATCACGATAATGTAACCGTTTGTTATACTTTATTTTGCAGAACGCAGGGAAAGGAAGAACGTTTCATGAAGTGCGAAGATGATATGTGTAATACTGACTGGATTCAGTTTCTTGGACGTACTCCATTTGCAATGTAGTACGTCCAAGAAACTGAATCCAGTCATGCACTCCCATTGCACAGTTATTTCGAAGATCATATGTGTAATACTCTTGTTGCTATAGCGAAAGTAAAATTAGCCTTGATTTATATGAAGTTAATGCGGGTTGCATACAACCGTCTGAACACTAGAACGGCCTTTTAAGAATTAATAAAGAGTCACCCACACTTCGTTAGTGCATTCATTCAGAAGCCTCACGTAAATATATATATATATATATATATATATATATATATATATATATATATATATATATGAGCCGGATGGGTTTAGTATCTGAAGCGGCAATACCACGTGGCAGAAGCGCACATCTTCACTGGCAATGTGAGTTTTTTTTTTAGGGTTTGCGGGCACTGATTCAACCAAGAAATTTATTAAGGGGGAGGGGATAAATTTTAACATAGAAACTACTTTTGTAGGCGTTCAGACCAAAACGAGCACTTTTGAAATTTTGGTTACTTTTTTCTTTTAAGAAAATGTATAGTTTACTGCCACTTTGTTATACAAACAGATCAACTTAAGTAGCAGTCAAAAGTATAACGATTGTAACAAATTCGTTAAGTTAACATTTACAATTAGAATTTATTGGTTTGTGGACATACGCCACTGTTCATGTTTTACTGATCAAACCTGTGTTGAGTGACAAAGTACGAAAACGAACAAGAAGCAAATATAAAACACACACAAAAATTAAAAATAAAGCAATCCCAGAGGAATTCTGTTTTATTCTTTTCAAAATAATTGTTACATTAGACAACAAAGAATTCTAGGGATAGAATTCAGTCGAATATCGACACAACACCCCGACATAGAAGACAGACACAAATATAGAACCAGATTCCTAATATGAAAAGAGATGGAAATACAAAAAACAGTGAACAAGAAACACAAGACAAGTTTAAAACCAACGGTTTCGGGGATTGTAATCTATACCCGTCTTCAGGCTGAGACACAGCTGGTCGGAACACCTAGATGCGAATGAAGCTCGCTAGAAAATTGGGGCTTATATAGCCTGAATGGTCTCTAAGCTGCTTGGCCAATAGTAGCCAAGCATGTGTGATTATCTGGGCTCGCGGCCAACGAGATGCCAAGTACTCTCCTGATTGGCTGAGCACCTTTTAGTGATGTTGGCTTGTGTTCTGCCGAGACTGTTTAAACATAAATCAGTTTTCATTTGTTTTATTTATTTATTTTCTGTAACACTGTTTCTTTTTTTTATATTAAAGGCAACCACATATTTTTCAGCTCAATGTTCTGTTGGCTTGTGATATTTTTGTTACTGGCTATGTAAGCTGATTCTTTAATTTTCCTTTTAATTCTGTCTTACTGATTTAGCTGAGTTCCAGGGAATTTCGTGGCTATTTCCCCATGCATGTTCGGCAATTCTAGATCTCTGGATTTCACCCTATTGCATGTTGTTCTTGTGTTCTTTGACGCGAGTGGATAATGTTCTACCAGTTACACCTATGTATAGAGAGCCACATTCGCATGGCATTTGGTATATGCATTCACGGGTCTGTTTTTAATCTACTATGGGTTTTACTTTAGTGAGAGTGGTTTTCAATGTGGAGCTGGAACGGAATGCTGTTTGTAAGTCGTATTTGTTGGCTAGCCTTCTTATTTTTTTCTGAGTGTCCATTGACATATGGAATAATCAAGAGTTCGTCTGTGGTGACATCGCACTTTCGTGAATCTTGTTCTCGTAACTACTTCTCAATGATAAATCTGGGATACTTGTTGGCCATGAATTCTTTTCTTAGATCACACTGTTCCTCAATTAATGCTTTCCTGTCTGAGAAGATCTTTTCTGCTAGGTTGGCTAGGGTGCGAACAATACCCGACTTTGTACTTGTTTGATGGTTAGATTCAAAACGCAAGTATTGACCAGTATGTGTCCGTTTCCTGTACACTTTAGTGCTAAGTCTGTGATTTTCTTTGGAGACTAGGGTGTCTAGGAAAGAGATGCTATTGTTGAATTCTATTTCATGTGTGAACTGTATTTATGGCCGGAGTAAATTGAGGAAATCTGAAAATTCGGCCAGTTTTTCCAATCCATGTTGCCATACAAGGAATGTAACGTCTACATATCGCAGCCAAATTTTGGGCGGAGTTGTGTCACTTAGTATCTCTTGTTCCAGATTCTCAATGAATATATTTGCCATGAAAGGTGAAAGTGAGTTCCCATAGCCATGCCATCAGTTTGTTTACAGAAATCTTGTTTAAACTGAAAGTATGTTGTGGGGACACAGAGTGTCATGAGCTCCATTATGGGTGAGATGGGTATGTATGTTCTTTCACTAAGAGTGCTGTCATTTTCTAGTTTGGATTTCACTATGGCAAGTGTTTCTGCTACTGGAACATTGGTGCACAAGCTCTGGACATCGAAACTCACCAGGATGTCGGATGGTGATACCTCTAGGGTTTCGGATACAGAAATAAAGTGGCTAGAGTCTTTTAATGAATGTAGGTGTCTGGCCGGCTAGAGGTTCGACAATGTTTACAGATACTCGAGACAGATTTAGGCATGGGTAGCTGCATGAAATCTAAGTCCTTTTTTTTTTCATATTGGGAATCTGGTTCTACATTTGTGTCTGTTGTCTGGATGTTGTGTCAATATTCGACAGAAATCTGTCTTTAGAATTCTTTGTTGTCAAATATAACAATAATTTTGAAGGAACAAAACAGAATTCCTCTGGGATTGCTTTTTTTTTCTCTATTTTTGTGTGTGTTTTATATTTTCTTCTTCTTGTTCGTTTTCGTACTAAGTCACTCAACACAGATTGATCAGCAAAACATGAGCAATGGCGTTATGTCCACAAACCAATAAATTCTAATTTTATAAAACTCCCATTGCAGCAAAAATTTTCATTTAAAGTCTCAAATAATGTTTTCATATTATCCCAGACATGATTGTCTTCAAAATTGCTCAATTTATCGCGAACCGCCTACACATAGGTACTCTCGGCATTTCTTACTGTCGGCATTTTTCACACATTGTCGAGTTAAACGTTGGACAAACTAAAGAAAATTAGGGTGATGGAGTACAGGCATATTTTGTACAATCTTATCATTTTTATGTGCATTTAGGAGGCCCCACTCTGAAACCGTCTCTGCAATGAAGTGTGTGCTGGTACCGTCAAGGGGTGCATGACCAACGCTGGCGGTGTGTGTGACCAAACTGTGCGGCGCCATATTGCTACCCCATAACATGCGATGTCCTATACTGGCCGTTCACGATAAAGTGAGCACTCCATAAAGTTTTCTTTCAGCCGTTTTGCTGCCGTCTTTATACTATTTTTAATTTGAAAATTTCCAGGTAACTGAAAACCAGTGTAAACTTTCAACACACTCAAAAGTTAACATTTACTGGCCCAAAAAACAATTTTTAAATAATTAGAAGTCCTGCTAAGTGCTCAGTTTATAGTGACCAGACTATATCAATGTTCGATGTTGCAAAAAAGCCGTCGTCGTCCTGCTAAAATACACAATTCCCTATCTTCCTCTGAAATATGTCAGCGTTCAATCTGATCGTTTAACAAAACAAGCAGCATAATAGTCTAAGAGATTTTATAATGTTGGGTGGCGGGCACCGCGACAGGGGTAAATTTGTTCCGGGAAGGTTGGCAGCAGCAGTGGCGCGGAATGCAACGTGTGTTACCGGAGCCGGGGTGTTTTTAACAAGCCGGGCGCGAGGGCCTCCCGGAGAGTAGAAAAAAAAAGAGTAGAGAGAGACCAGGGAATGATTAGGAGGCGGTCGCAAAGAAGCCTAAACACAGGACCAGGATACAGGTCCTTCGCCGCCGTGGCCCGGGAGAAGATGGTGGGAGGAGGCTGGCAGGGAAGGGAGGGTGGGGGGCGAGGCGCCTTTCCGCATACCTGCACGCTTTCGGGCCAGGCGCGCTCCTCCCAGGGCCGTCCAAACACGCCGAGCTCAGGAATGCCCGGCGCTATGTCGGTCGTCTACCTCGCTCGCCCCGCCACCGTCCACTACTCGCGTTGCGAAACGGAACAGATATGTCCTTGGGGCCGCACCTGGGAGGGACTTTGAGGAACCAGCTGTCCCGGGCCCTAGGAGGGGTGACTCAAGATACGACGTGAGGGGGGTGGGAAATATCAGAGAAAACTCCCGCTGGAATCTAAACAGGATCCCCTCAAAGTACGTAAGAACAATCTGATTTTTTAAAAATACAAAACGTGTCGCGTGAGCCGTACTGAACTATTCTGCATCGCTTTGTAAAAAAAAACCTCAGAGATTCCCCGATCCCCCCCCCCCCCCCAGAATTTCAACCCTCGATTAAACGTGAAAAATTATATAAAAAAAGGGGGGAGGCACGTCGAAAGACGTGGCGCACAGTTACCTCCTCCCTCCAATTCAACACTGTTTCCGTCACTAGCAGGGAGGCACTTTGTACAGCCCTGGAGGCCAGAGGAATCCAGTCCCCGAGCACGCGAAGGAGGGGAGGGGGAGAAGCGACTTTGAACCTTAGGGCCCGCCGTGTGAAGTTTGCCGCTAGGGTCATTGTCCAGTGGCAATCCGTGCTGTCTGCTCCGCTCGCAGTACCTGTGTACCTGGCTCCCAGGCATCACGAGCTGCGCATTCCTTCGCTCTCTGTCCCTCCCCCCTCCCTTCCTTCGTCATCAAGGCGGTGCCAACCCTCCCGCACACAACGGCCCACAGACCCTGTTACACGAGGCGACTTTCGCGCGTGCTCTCTTGCAAAGCCGAGCGTAGCCCACACACTTACATCGGTGAAAATATTCTTCATTTACCATCATCTTTGTTGATGGCGCAGTTAAGGCGTTATCGCCATTTCTTCCACTGTACCATGTATACAAACATTACACAAGTCTTACTGAAAAAAATAATCAAATGTTTTACAATTGCTTACCAAATAGTTAAAGCTCATTACAGCAGTAAGAGGACCCATTAGATTTATATTTTTATATAATTAGAGGGTTGCCTAACTTAACATATTTATATACTTAATACTATAGGACGTTTAATTGGAAGATCATTAGTTAACTACGATCACAATTAACAGTAATAGTGAAAACTATTAAACTTGATAAAGCATTAACATACAACATTCAGAACTGTCAAAAATAACGGGGGGGGGGGGAATTAATACACAACTAAATTGTATTAAGTATCTCACTTCTTACATCTAAATATACAGATATAATGGGGGTAGTAAAAAAATATATATAGGCCTATGCCCTAATATTGTAGCTGCAGCATACTGAACTCAATATAATCGTTAAAAATTATAATTTACGTAGAAAATTGGTGAAATTTGTTCATGTGTTGCAATATTTACTTAAAAATTGTTTGAAAAAAATTTAAAAATTGATCCCCTGGGAAGTTGGTTCTTCGCCATTTAAACCCTGCAGCTATAGGTTAGATAAACGATGCAGCACTGACGGTTAAGCGTGTTTATTTGTGTGGTTGCAGCTTATAAAACGTATGTCGACAATGTATTTCCTTTTTTCAGTATAGTAAAATATGGTAGTCTCAAAATTATAATTAAATAATTATTTTATATTTCTTTATAATACACGAAAATAATATTTGATCTTACGTCGTTTAGAAAAGAGTTTCGTTAATATCTCGAAAATTCTAAAGGCCATTTCAGGATAACAATACCAGCTCGTTTATTGTGTTTGTTGTTGCGTTGTCTTCTTTACCATTTAACAGTCCTACATTTAGGAACAATGTCAACATATAAAATATGTAGTTGAACTCAATTTACAGAACTATTACATTGTATAATACCATAAGACTGTTCACGATACAATTGCGCATGTTTCTTATTTACAGTATGCTTATATTAACAAGCTGGAAATATGCGGAATGGATAAAAGTAAGAAAAGTACTACTTAACACCGGCTATGTGACGCATTGAGACTCGACACTCCACATACCATATGAAGAAAATAAGTCTCTTACGTCATAAAAATTCGGGTACGGCTGGTGAGGATCAATGTTTTCACGCGCGGTAATAGCGGCAGTAGGCGGAGGGAGGGGGGCCAGACATAACATCTCCCTCCCACGAGACTGCCTCCTCCATCCCCTCCCCACTCCCAGCTAGACTCTCCCCTCCAACCCCTACCGGCGGGCCTCTCCAGCCGAAATGAATTTAAAGGGACGCAACAAGGTTAATGTATCCGACAGGAATGCCACTCTTCAACGGGACTTTTAAAAAGACGTGGATAAGGTGCGAGAGGGGGGAGGAGAGCATGCAAACAGCAGGAGTCTATATCGGGGGGGGGGGGGAGACTGTATTGTCGCATTTGCTGGCTACGTACATAGCCCACAGTCGCGAGGTGGATTCCCGTGAATTAACAGGGTTTTTTAACCCTCTCTTCTCGTATAGTCGCACGGTGACAAAAGGCGATGGACGGTGGTACAAGGGCCTAAACGAACAAAATAAAAAGGAGAGAGAAGGGGTCAGGAGCAGGACTGCAGTAAAAGGGCCCCCGTTTGGCGGCGGCAAAATACTCACGCCAGTTTTCGCACCGTATAAAGAAAGTGGCGGCTGGGTGGCTCGCTAGGCGGACCGACCGTGGGACTACGTCTGGAGAAAAAGTCGCACGCTCCAAGTTTGGCTCGAGCGCGCGCGCACAACCACACACACATAGCTCGCTCCTGCTCTACCCCCGGCCCCCTCCCCCATTTTCCTAAACCTTCCCCTGTCACCCTCCCTCTCAAAGACGGTGTCGCTGTCTCGCTCGCACGCGCGACACTCGCGCGCAGAAACGGCGCAAGTGACACTACCGCCACAGCAAGTACAGCCAACATTCGCTCAAAAAAATCCCTGATGTTTTTCCAGGGCCGCCCACAAGTGAAAGATAAACAAGGCAAATTGGTTCAGACCTTAGATAGCAAGCCCCCCATCCCCCCCCCCAACTAATATTTTTATACATAAAAGTTATTCACACTGATAACTTAGTGACACACTAGTTGTCTACCTTACTCAGTTTTTTTTTTAACTGGCTGCCTTAGGCTGTTCGCGGTAAAATGAACTTGGTGACAAGTACGATGAAATAATTTCTGCCTTACTGACAGAGCTAAAACACTGACCGTGTAGGCCTGCTGTAGATTGTGGATGCCCCTCAGTGTAAGCAAGCTTTTAAATATATTTATCCAGAGGACAAAAGGGGAAACATGTGCTCCGTTCATTAAAATATAGAATTTCTTCTGGTGCAGCCTCAAATCACAATATCTATGTTCTGCAGCATTGCCATTGCAACAATAATTGCCAGTGACTTCGGTACATCTGTTGTTATTCCAATGACGACCCAGGAAAATGCTTATTTTCCAAACTCCAAATGTTATTCTCATAAAATTTTTCGTCCTGATATATGTACGTTAAATGAACTCTGTTTACAGGGTGTCCAAATTGTGATACAAAGTTAGTCTCGCGTGTAGCATCTCAGCATCAGGGAAGTGTTTATCATCTTGGCGTTAATTCTGCTACTGCAGACGAAATCTTATGAACTGTTCTGCATTTAGCAGCCATGTTGGATCGTATTTAAAGCTAATGTTTGCGAGGTTACATGCCTAAACCGGAACAAAATCTATTAATATCCTAACAAACGAACTTGGAACCTGAAATTACCATACTCTATCTTCACATCTGCACATTAGCGATTTTTTTTTTAATTGTACTGAATCTTAACTGCAATGCCGATGTGTAGAGACATGAACTTTTCGCGAAAAGAATTTTGCCCCACTTTGTTCCAGTGCCTTATGTACACGTCTGCAGTTCTGCTTCATAGATATTGGCAGCGTGCCTTTGAACTGTGACGTTTCTCATTTGACTGTACCAATCACAATAAGGTTACTGTAACACCACACGTCTGTGATTTGCGTTGAAAACCCCACGACACACGAATGTCAAAACATCCAATCTCTGACCGTGAAGCAAGTCTGCAGACGTGCACACAAGTCACTGACACAAAGTGAGGCAAATTTCTTTTCCCGAAAAGTTCATGTCTCTAACGGCGTGTAGTAAACACTTCTAACCTTAAAAGTTTAATTTAAAGAGCGCAAAAAGTCGCACTAACAAGCATTAATTTCGTTACACTGCTCGTTACTCGCAGCAGCCAACAGGAGAGAAGCAGACAAGATATGTTGTACAAAACTACATATGAAACTAGTTAGCTTTGAACTAGAAGAGACTATGATCTGAACTAGTTCGGAGCTCGTGAAACCACTCCACAAAACTGAACACGTTTCAGTAAACTATATTGTAACTTTTACTGAGATTATGGATACTTGCAAGTGAATTGTAATGCTGGTTAGTTGTAAGAGAGGGCCTCATGGCCCTAAGCTTGCCAGCTTAAATAAAACATAAATAAATAAAAAATAAATAAAGTAGTTCTGTACCCAGCGTGACAGCGGCCAAAGTTACAATGTCCTCCAGTTTTGAACCATGTTAAACTGTTACTGGGCAGACAAGAAAGCGACTTGACAAAAACTTGTTAAGGACGTTGGACCCGTAAAAATTAAAAATTTTATATTTGTGCCAAACACTGTTCAACTTTTACACATCAGATATATCATTTCCCCAAATAAAAAAAATTATGTCCCATAGTTTTAGCACAATCACCTATCAGTCACAAAATGGCATTTGCGGAGTAGCCAAAACAATAAAAAATAATTAATTTGCAGCAACAAGATAATTAATATTGATACTTAATTATGTAAGCTACTTCAAGTCACTTTTATAAACACAAAGCGATACATTTTTGTATTTAATTAAAAAACTGATGGAAATGAGTACATTTCAGCATACATTTTTCTGGCTACTACTGAAATTTTCAAAATTAACTTTTGTCAAACGCGTCATAAAATGTGTTGATACACTACCAGTTCCTGTAATTTTGAATTCATTAGTTAATTGCTTTTTTTTATTTTGGCTACACTGCAATGGCCATTTTGTGACTAAATAATTACTATGGAAAAACTATGGGGCCTAATTTTCTTTACTTCGAGAAATGACGTTATCTGATGTGCAAACGTTGAACAGTGTTTGGCACAAATAGAAAAAAAAATGAAATTTTACGGGTCCAGCGCCCTAAAAATACATTATTTTATTACGGCTTCAGATTTCTAACTTTAAATAAGGTTTGGTGGAATCTATACACTGGTTTAGGGACGGGAAGCTTTTGCAAATTCAATGACCTTGCATGTTAGAAACCACTATCCTATACGTATATTCAAGCCCAGACCATTTATACATTAACTGCTACTCAGTATAAAAGCAGACGACGAACAAATATACGGGGCTTGAGTGAGCATAGGATAATTGATTATAACATGCGGATCACTGAATTCGCGAAATTTTCCTGTCCTTATAATGATTACGTAACATTGCTGTGTGTGGCAGAGGTCAGATCGCTCGGCTCCCACCAAGGCGATCCGGGTTCGATTCCTGGCGGGTTCAGCCCAGATTTTTCGCATGTGGGAAATGTGGCGGACAATGTCGTTGGCCGGCTGGTTTCCTCGGGGATCTCCTGTTTCCCACAGCCACAGACGACTAAGATAAGCCTCTCACATTGCGCGACTTCTCCATTGTAGTGCTTCATGTAATGTCATCCTCAGGATATGCAGATGTCTACGGGCGTCCAGTCAAAAATCTGCACTCTGGGTACCCTCCCCATACGATATTTATTATTTTATGTACGGCAGAAAGGCAAAAATCGGCTAAAATAAGAGGGAGGGGGACTTCAAAAGTGCTGACAGTTACGATATTTTTTCTTGAATTATAACAACTACTCTCGTTGACATTTTTTGCACAGCGGGCTTCGCCACGAAAAGAGTACTGTTAGTGTGTCACTGGTCTTTGTGAGGGCGGGCGGGGGTGTCCGCCCCCCCCCCCCCAGGACGACGGCAGCCAGCAGGTCAAGCCACAGCCAGTAGCAGCTGAGGGGCGGCGGCGACACGTCGCTCGGCGGAATGTCGGCGGGGTGACGTGGTCTTCCCGGCCGGGACCATGAGTAAGAGGAAGCGTGCGGCGGCAGTCCGCGCATTCCAGTCCGGCCTCCGCATTCCAGCAGCACCTCTCCTCCCCCTCAACACCCTAACACTCCATGCTCCACCTGCTGGCTGCGGGGACAGCTGGCGCATCATGATCAACCACCAACCTTCACGCTGGAACCACGGCTCCACTCTCATCGACAGCAGGGTCATCAGAGAAGAAGACACACAACTTGGTACGATGACAGAAGCTGCAGAGGAGTCGGCCATGGCCTTTAAGGAACCATCACAGAATTCGCCCGGGGCGATTTCGGTAAACCATGGAAAATGGCCAGACCCGGGTATCGAACCCGGGTCCTCCCGAATGCGTGTCCAACGTTTTACCGTTGCTCCACCTCGCTCTGTTTTCCACTCTCGCGGTCGGATCATGGGTCTTCTCGGGACAGCTACTGTCATTGCATTCATCTCCCTTACCTATGATACCATTTTATGCTATTTCCTCCCTAGGGTTCACCTACTGCTCAACTTCCTGAATTCCACCAACGCTACAGTATTTTAACCACCCCAAAGAGCGAGGTGGCGCGATGGTTTAACAGCTGGACTCGCGTTGGACCGGAGTTCAACGACCAGCTCCAGCCATCTTGATTTATGTTTTCCATGGTTTCCCCGTAATAAATTCAAATTATTTCTGGAATGTTTCCTTAACAGGCGACTTACCCTCCCAGTTCTGCGACTTCTGTAAAGTTGTGTGTAAGAATCTCTAATGACCTCGTTATCGAGAAGTAAAGCACTATTACAATTTAACATAACCTCCATACAATTCAAATCTAGAAGAACGCTTCAACTTCAACTTATTACCCATTTTGCTAACTGCTCCATGGCCTAAGTACTTTTAAGACGCTTCTACGTGGCAAGATAGCCCAGTCCTAAATTCCTTCGACGCTCGCATCTGTTAACAGTTTTCTTGCCCCAGAATTCAATTCCTTCAACACTCGCACCTGTCAATAATTTTCTTGCCCCAGCCTTCAATTCCTTCAACACTCGCACCTGTCAATAATTTTCTTGCCCCAGCCTTCAATTCCTTCAACACTCGCACCTGTCAATAATTTTCTTGCCCCAGCCTTCAATTCCTTCAACACT
Source organism: Medauroidea extradentata (assembly GCA_003012365.1). Classification (NCBI taxonomy): domain Eukaryota; kingdom Metazoa; phylum Arthropoda; class Insecta; order Phasmatodea; family Phasmatidae; genus Medauroidea; species Medauroidea extradentata. The sequence goes on along the minus strand of PNEQ01117398.1, from coordinate 1,180 downwards.
CGCACCTGTCAATAATTTTCTTGCCCCAGCCTTCAATTCCTTCAACACTCGCACCTGTCAATAATTTTCTTGCCCCAGTCCTCAATTTCTTCAACGCTCCCACCTGATAACTGTCTACAGCCCCGGCCTCAGTTCTGTCCACCGACGTTCCACTTCGAACTAGTTAGGGTCTTGTTTTACCTGTACGAAACCTGGCAAAGACAAGGATTTATTAGTAGCACAGACGCAGTTGATTTTCTGAAGTCACTTATTAGAGTCCAGCAAATTATGAAAGCACGTGAAGAAACTGACTTGTCTAGTACAAAATCACTCGGAAATGCCACCTTCAAAAAGACCTGCGGCGGAGTTTCGGGACATTAAAATTTTTCACCCAGAACAGACGCGTTATAAGACCTATTATTGGATTATGTATGTTGTTACTATAGGTAGTGCAAATTATTACTTGTGGGTGGTGCTATGTACCTACAATGGGGGTGATGGAAGTAAAACCGCATATGCGACAGCATCACATTTAGAACCATGTCTAATGTCGCTATAGTTGACTCAACATTAGAAACTTAATGTATTATATTATACATTTTCTGGAGACAACAGAACCTGAAGTTCCGGAAGTGTCGACAAAGTTTAGTTTTTCCAATCAGAGAAGGCGCGCCGCGTCGTGAGCAACGTCCCGAGGGATGGTTGATGAAGTGGGTGAGGGGGGGCAGGCGACTGGCGTGAATGGGCGGACGCAACAATGCGACGACGAGCGTGCTCACAGCGGAATGGAAACCGCAAACATCCGCGACTCGAAGGCCGACAGCGCCAGAGTCCGTGCGAATTGGGAGCCCATTAGCGGCGGGCCGCCACGGCGCCGCGCCACGTCTCCAACAGCTGACTTGCCCTTCTGGGAAGGTGGGGGGGGGGATTCTCGTCGCAACCTCCCACCCTTCTCCCTACCTACCCTACCGACCTGACTGACATCCACGATCCACTCCATTCCACTAAGGCCGGTATTCCTAAACAAAAAGTTAGGGTCTACATAAGCACTACCATCTCAGGCGCCAGAAAAGCAACGGCAGAGACCTTACTCGCTGAGCGTATTCCTAGACGTGTTTGCGCCGTGTCCCAAGATGGTGTCAGGTAAGTCACGGCTTATTATTCGCCGACCCGCGCGACACTAAAAACAAATGAAGGCATG